>RSEF01000021.1:1676833-1695647 GCA_003993805.1 Himantopus leucocephalus | reverse complement strand
GGTTCAAATAGCGAGGGAATTAATTCTGGAGATGCCACGGAAATGATGGCCCATAAAGTTAATGAGATATTGCGGAAGAAAGGGTAAACAATTAGGACTATTAGCTGCAAAGATAAACCAAGACCTATTGCCCTCAGAAACACTGAAACTAATTAAATTGAAAATTACAACATGGGAGTACAAAAACAAAAGCAAATAAATTGAGAGAAAGAATTAACTGGCTTAATATCATGATGATAATATTATTAGCAATAGGAAGCGGGGATTGTATGATTAAAGCTGTTTATTCTCACGCTCCTTTGCTGAAAGCAGGCGGCGAGGGACGCGGGGCAGGCGGGAGGGCTCCCACGGCCGCGGGGGGCTGCTCGGGGTCCCGGTCCCACGCGGTGGCCCCCGGCGCAGGTGGTTGCGTGGTGCTGGTGCTCTCCCCCCTGCCAGCGCTGGTGCCGTCCCGCCGCACCGGGAGGGAGGTCGGGCTCATCTGCCGGCAAACCTTCCAGTGCCCTCGCCGGCCGCGGCCCGGCAGAGACCTCCAGGAGAGTCATTAGCACTCCAATAATTGGTTCCATTTAAAGGGATTAGAGCCAAATTAACTTCGTGGTTTGCCACCCAGAAATAATCCTATTTTAAGTGGACAGATTCTTCCGTAGTGTCCAAGGAGACTCTGAATGGGCGATGAACTGCTCGAGTGAATTCTCAACAGCGAAGGGGGGTCCTGGTCCTTCCTCGGGGGGACCTCTGGTGCGAACACAACTCACCCACTCGGGGTTTGAGGAGGTGGGGCTGACGCGTTGGCGACGGTTTCAGCCGGCAGCCCAGCGTGGGTGACAAATCGAGGAAGAAAACCTGGGTGGGGAACAGTAAAAGGATGATGCTTCGGGCAGGCATGCGTGTGCCACGGAGGGAAAGGAGACAAAACCAACCCGGCCGTTTGTGGAGCGCTCGGTCCCGAAGCCAGCTGGCCTTCCCGGCCGTGCCCCGGGAGCGCGGAGGCACGAGCCGGTTCTGCCAGCCGCCGGCCAGGAGAGCCAGCGGCACGGAGCCTCCCCGTCCCCGGGAATGGCGAGGGGCTTCGCTCGCTCGACGGAAGATCGCAGGGCGGATTTCCACCTGTCCGAGATGCCCTCTGAGAACATCAGTAAAGTGGATGCGAAGGCAGTGACGGCCGCGATTCGGCTTTGCATCGCTCACAGCTCCCGGCGGGGAGAGGCTCTGCCGCGGGCGCTGGGCGGATCGCCGGGGCCGCGCGGGTCCGTGCAAGGCCCCAGCGGGCAAAAGAGGCATTTTACTTTTGTGGTTTTACCCCTTCTAGTGAAGTTACCCTCCCTGTTGCACTGCAAACCCTGCGTTCAGACACGTGCGGCTTCTCTGGAAAATGATGTTCCTTCTTTCCCAGGTTTGAGAGACAGCGCTGGGTTTAAAGCCACACGCGATGCCCCGGGGACCTTTTCACGCTTTCCGAGAGCAGAAATAAAGCCGAGCAAAAGGCAGCAAATACACTGGAAATTAAGCGAAAGCTGAGAAGTTTGGGCAGGCAGAAAGGGTCTGCAAACTGGGGTCCGGTTTATCGCTTGGTTCCATCCAAACCCTTCTGCGGGCGCAGCCAGTCCCGGCGCAGGACCGGCGGCGGGTGGGCTGGAGGGGGAGGCAGCAGGAGCCGCTCCTGCCCCGCTGGGCTCCGTGCCCTTGCCTGCAACGTCTGCCGAATTTGTGATCTGGTGATGGAGGGCAAAGTCTCTTTTCATGGTCATTTCATTATGACGCTTAATTTCTTCTGCAGAAGCAATTACGTTCCATGGGTGGAAAGCAATATCGGAGACGTATGATTGTTATTGCCATCCCACCAGCTCCTCGGCCGCCGCTGCCTGCGCTCCCACCGCCGCTGGAATAGCAATCAGGGCTTGGGCTGCGCCAGGACAGATAAGAGACGTCGCGAACAGGCAGATAACCCCTTCCACTGGCCAAATATTTACCTGAGAGGGGGTGCGTATCGCATCCGAAGGACAGCTCGACAAGGGCTGATCAAACACTCGGTGGCTTCTGGGAACAAACAAAATTGATAATGCGCCGCTGGGCTGGGCTCCTTTCTTGTCTGTTTTCATCAGCAAGCTCTCTAATTATTCAGGAGACACTGGAGCAACGTGCGTGGTTTGGGCTTTATTATTTCTTACAACAGCTTCACCTAACAAAAGGAATTAACGCCAATACATGTAATTTTCTATTTCTTCTAGGCTAAAAAGAAGTTACTTCTTCATCTGGTTAAATGAATCTGGTAGGAAATAGAATTTTTTCTCTAGCCAGTGGCCCAATCTGCGCAGGTATTGAGAGGGTCTAATTACAAAACGCCTGAACCAATTAGGCCCCTTACGGCCATCAAACATTAGTTTGTTGTGAGGATTAGTCTACTTAACGATGTTTTCCCCGTAATTAAAAGTAGTGTATCACGGGTTACAGTGCTGGAAAAGCAACTGCGAAGGCAAAGGCAGGAATTGCCTGAGGATTGGCACGGACTCTGTGTCAGGACAGCACCACGCGAAGGGGCTGGGAAGGTGCTGAGCACGTCCGGGACCGCGCAGTGTCCGTGGGGGGGACACGCCGCTGCTCCCGGCCGCAGCTCCGGCGTGAGAGATCTTGGCAGGAGGCGGCGGAGAAAGCGGTGGCTGCCGCACGGACGGCGTCCGTCAGGGACCCTCCCGGCTTTGGCTCTCGAGGGCTGAAGGACACCAATGGCAGGAGCCGGGTGGGATGGGGACGGCTGCGCGGTGCGGGGGCTCGGCGGGACGGGGATGCTCTGAGGAGCCCGAACATGCAGCGGGGCAGCCCCAAAGCTGATGCGTCGCAGCAGCTCGTCAGAGTGTGGTGACATTCACGGAGCCAAACGCCGACAGGAGCCGCGCACAAGGATCTCCGAGTGCGTGTGGTGTGATATATGCTGCCCATCAAGAGGCAGCCGGCGCCGAGGTGCGCACGGGGCTCGGCCTGCCATCCAGTTGTCTGCTTTTAATGGATATAAATGGTTAGTTTTAGCGCTGAAAAAGCTGAATAGGTACAAATATTACCAATACCTTAAGGGTGCACTGGGCCTCATTATCCTTGGGTAATCGAGGTTATGTGGAGCTCCTCTCCTTTATCTGTCACTGTCTCTCTCGGCAATGTGCTGAAGCAGAAAAACCTTGAGGATGAATTGCCCGGGAAGCTGGAGAAGGGCTGGGACCCCGAAACCTCCCCGGGCGGAGGGAGCCCCCGCGTCCTGCCTTGCTGCGGGCACGGCTGGAGGGATGGAGGGAGCCCTCCTCCGCAGCTCATGCATAACTGCTTCCAGTTACAGCTCTGCAAGCGGTTACTTATTCCGTACGTTTTGTTTCTCTCGGTCTTTACGAATCGCAGGCAAAAAGCCAGTGACATTCTCAAATGGATCCACGGTTATTTCTGACTTTCCCCGGGAAACGCTGCCGTTTGCACCGCGTGCACCGAGTCGGTGTCGCACGGGAGAGCTGCTTTTCCTTCCCCGGGTAAACATCTACCTACGTGCTACCCATCGCCGCGTGCAAATGCTATTCTGGAGAGCTACAGAAATATCCCTTCGGTAAACAAACCCAGTGCTACCGAGACTACCGCCGGCAGTGAATTTCAGGGGTTTATGGGTCTGGAGAAGCTGGCGGTGTTGGGGAATCCCACAAACCACACGCGGCTCTTCCTGCTTCTCGGTGGGAGTTATCTCGCAGCGCAAGTTGTGTATGCTACAACTGAATCTATAACGCAGTGCTTGCGAGCACCAAACGCACCAGCATTCACGCTGAGAATCTGCTTTCTGCGAGTATTCTTACCAATGAAACTGAGGCCAAAAACTATTCCTGGAAAGCGCTTACCAAAGGCTTTCAGATACATCAAATGATGTTTTTCATGTTATCTCAAATTTGCTTTCCATTTCTAAGGAATGCTCAAACTTTCAACTCCTCCCCTCCTTCTCCCCCTGCTTGCAGCGTACGAGTTGGGTTTGGAAGGAGGGGTGAGGCGGTGTGCTGTACGCGTAATTACACAGCAGCGCATCCACAGGCCTTCCTACCAAAATCTCTCTGAAAATATTGAGCTGCATTTTTGCGCTGGACCCTTTAACCAGATTCATACAGCTCCAACTCCATTTACTTCTTCATTAAAAAGGGGGAAAAAGCAGAGTCTCAAATAGTTCTCCTTCCTTTGTCCCCTTGGCAGGGCAGATAAATAGTCCACAGAGGCCAAATCCCGTCTGCCAGGCAGGAGTGCGGCCATGGCCCCCCCGCCGTGTACATCCAGGATCCTCGCCACCTCTTCACCCGTCGCTTCCCGCTTGTTGCCACGGTCATCAAAACCCGCTTCTCTGAAGAAAAGCGACGCCCTGGCGGAGTCAGTCCAAGCCCAGGACCTCGGTTCACTTTTTTACTATAGGCAGGAAAACCATTAATATGATGAAAATGACCTCAAATTTCTGTTGCTGGATTATTTAATCTGGCCAGGCTCCTTTCAGCTCTCAGCCACCGTAAAAGAAGACAAATTGCCTGTCTGGTCTTTAAAGGTTCTGGAATATAGGACAGCATTGATTTTGTGTATCTGAAAAGGTGACGCTCCCCGGGCTTGCCAGGGAGCGGGGGTTTGATGACAAAGCACCCTTCGGTGCTGATGCTGCCCCCGAGACCCCGCATGGCCCTTCTGCTCCCGGCCGGGGGCGGGCAGCCTCGTGGCTAACCCAGGGAACAGGGAGGGAGGGAAGAGGTGGGATGAGACGATGGGGAGGAAAGCGTCACCTCCCCGGGCTCTCTGCGGTCGCCCACCCTCGCTGCCCACCCTGCCCGGCTCCGACCTGGGCTGGCCGGGACACGGCTTGGCTCCGCGTGGCCGCTCCGTGCCCGCGGCTCCTCCAGGCAGCCAACAGCCGCCCCTCCGTCTCCTTCCCGACGAGCCGAGCAGATGGAGCGCTTTGCCTCTCCCTGGGAAGCATTATTTCCAGTCCTTGACTCAAAGGGGATAAGCGCTCTCCCAATTTCAGGCGTTTATCGAGGCCGGAGGGCAGCCTGGTCCCCGCGGTGCTGGGCTCGCACCGGGGCTGCCTCCTGCCCTCCCAGCTCCGTGACACTTCTCACCCCCACCCCGCCGCCACCGACACGGGTGGGAAAGTCCCTGTCACCCCCCGGCGAGCTGCTGGGCCGCCAGCCCGGAGGAGAGCCAAAGTTGCCCTCTGGGACAGAGGCATGTGGGGCTGCGCACCCCGGCTGCCCCCCGCTCGCCTCGCGGCGCGCCGGGGGGGTTAACGGCTTGCGCCTACCGAGCGCAGCTGTGCGCCCACAAACCAGGGCACTTACAGCCCCCATCCGGTTTGCACCCAAAATAAACCCATTCCTTGTTCGTGTTTCGTTCCACAGATTCCCAGGAATAGCCCAGGAAGGGGAAGCTACGAAGGAAAAAGTGATTAATTCTCAGTGGCACATTTAAACACCGTTTTTATTACAATTCATCCTTTTCACACACTTTGCCCTTTTCTGATTCATTCTTGCTCTTTTGAGGTGGAAGAAGGCTGATGTTCTGCAGCTCCCCTTTCTCCAGAGGAGTTTTTAACTCTTGATTTGCCGTTGCGGCCGCATGGGTGGGTGACAGCCGCTCCCGCTGCGCCCGCAGAATGGGGGGTGCTCCCGGGACGCTCCCTGGGCGCGCTCTGCTCGCCCAGCACGGCACTTTGCCGCCCTGCAGCATCCAGCGCGGGCACGGTGGGGTGCGGTGGGGTGCGGTGGGGTGCAGCCAGGCCAGGCTTGTCCCCATCCGAGCCGCCAGCCCCCCCCCGGCTCTGCCGTGCCCGTGCTGCGGTGTTTTACAACACAGCGCAACGAAACCTGAAATGTACTGGAAATAATTCTACTATCAAATGCATTCAGCTCTGTTTGTTTGCTTTTAAATTAACATTGGGGATGAAATAATTCACTGAACTACAAAGAGATGCCTCGACTTGACAAGAATCGCAGGCAGGATTTCTTCCACTTTCAGTTATCACAGGAAAAAGCATTTCAACATCTTGTCTGCTCAGCGCAAGAAAAATAGTTTTGTACTCTGTGCCTGGGAAACAAGGAGCTTATCAAAAAATCTCAGGCATCAGAGGGACGAGATGGCAGAGGCGCCGAGGAGGCACCTTTACGCTCTGCTGTGCGCAAGCGGGAGCTGCTGCGGGGAAGGACGGGTCTCCGAGGCAGCACAGGGCACTCTGATTAACTGCTGGTGGCCCTGAGTAAGGGGCTGGGTCCTGCCAGGGCCAGAGCAGGAGGAGCAGTGGCACTAGCAGGGTGCTCGGGGCCAGCACTGCAGCCCGGAGCTGAAGAAACGGGGGAAAAGGGACCGTTGCTCAGTGATTTTCCCGCAGAGAAAAGAGGGAAAATGGCCGGGCGATGCAGGAGCGGGCAGCGGGGTCCGTGCCCGGCCGGGCTGCCGGTGCCCCCATCACCCCATGCCCCCCGTGCGGATCCCTCGGAGGTCGCTCACCCCTCCTCATTACACAGCATCCTCTCAGCCCGAGGGAGAAAACCTTGGGATTAAACTCCGGCCGGCAGCCTGCGGCAGGGCTGTCCCGGCTGCCTCCTCTATCCGGCCACGAGGCACGCGCGTAAGGACGGCGGTAACGATCAGGAGCTGCTTTAGGTAATGACCAGGAGCTGCAGCGAAGCCAGCGCGGGGGGATAAGCCGGACTAGTCAAAGAGCACTTAAGCCCGGAGTCATAATTAGACATGGGGAGAGGAGCCATGACCTTGAGAGTATTAGAGAAGAGGACTTCTAATTAGGAGGCAAAGGGGCCAGGCGCTGTTTAACCTGTTTCTAAAAGTCATTAAACTGCCCCAGATGACTTTATTGCCAAGGCGATTTGGAGGACGCGCTGACAAGCTTTACCAAAGCTGACCGAGCGAGGAGAGAGGCCGGGCTGGAAAGGAGGACACACTGCCCTACAGCCGGCCCCAAGCCCTTGGGGCTGCCGCCGGCCCGGCACGCGGTTAATGGCGGATCAGGAACAGCTCCCGAGAACTCACCGGCAGCGGGAGCGCCCAACAGCTCCCTTTGCAGGACCGGCTCCTGCGCAGTGAATATTCCCGGGCGGATTAGGGCTGGAGAAGGCATTTAACTCAGGGAAGAGACTGGTGAGGTTTTGCTTCAGGGAAAACCAGAGGCAGGAAGACGGATGTCAAGGAAAGGCTCCTGGAGATCATCGGGCCACAAGTCATAGATTTCCAAACCATTTTAGTGCACAAATCCCTTTGATTTTGGTGCCTTGGGAGCAAACACGCAACAAAGCTGGGAGAATTAAATAAGCCGGAGGAACCTCAACTTTCCCTGGGGTGGTCGCCCTTTAGGTAGGAAGCTCCAGCTGCTGCTTCTCCAGCGGTGCAGAGGGCTTCCAGGAGTGCCCCGGCTTGCGACGGCGTTTCCCGCATGACACCGACATGTCCTCTGCGGGGGGGCTTCGGGGGGGGAAGCTGACGCTTGGAGACTCATTGACACGGCTGAGAAGCCAGGGGATGGGGAAGTTCAAGCTTTAGGTTGGTTTGTTGTTTTTTTTTTTAATTGAGGTGGTTTGCTAATTCTGGTTTGAAAGCTTCTGACTGTTCCAGAGTCAACAAGGTTACTCGGCAATCAAGCTCTCCGCTTCCATCAGGTCTCCTCCGCCCTCTTAATGAAAACAAATGCCACCAGGACAAGGGCCATCCTTCTTCTTTGTCTTCTCAAGCCGTGAGAATGGGCTTGCCTTTGACTTCTTTTTATATATGTTATTTTAACAAATGAACCAAATTATATCCTGGCCGCTCCCAGATCCATCTAATTCCCAAACCATAATGGAGCTGTTTCTGGTCTCTGGTCATTAATCCTATTAGTGTCGGCCTTCGCATCTGGTCCTGGGCGCGCGAAACACCAGTCGCTCCGAGGGGGCGCAAAGTAAAAGCTCTTGGAAGCAGATTCCCACACCAGGGCTCGGCAGGGCAGGAGGGGGCTTAGCGGCCAATTACCGGTAGCTAATTGCCTCTGGCGTGCCCTTTGCCCACATAGCTGCCCCTGAAGGAGGGAGCTGAGGTTGCTGGCACGGCGGCGGCGGAGCTGCTGGCGGGGGGTGGAAGGGGAGGGTTAGTCCCCTTTTATGAAGTTTGTGATCCCAGCTTTGTAATAAAACCCAGCGTTCGAGCCAGGGAAATGCAATTGCCTTTCAAAAGCAGAGAATTAAAGCTTCCTGGACAGCTTATGGCAGACCCGGAGCAGGAGGAAAGCACGGAGAAGCCAGCCGGCGGGAGGGGATATGTGTGCAATAAGCCGGTGCTCAGACTTTGCAGGCGAGCAAATAAGAGTTGATGAGAATCAATTGGTTTGCAGCAGGACCTCGACTGCAGCAGCTCATATTTCCACAGCATCAAACTTCATTCACTCTTAAGGACCTCCAAACTTTAAGACCGTTTTTTTCCCCTCGGTATTCAAGTGCTGGCAGAGTCTCCGGCTCGCCGGCCCCGCGGGCACCGGGGGGGATGAATGAGTGCATCATGAAACAAATTGGAAATAACAGCTTACTTCTATTGTGAGATAAAAAAAAGAAGACAGGGGGAGAGTGGAGAAGTGCTTAAATAAAACTCTGCAGCTCCGGCTGTAACAGAAAGCGGCAGAGACATCTGAAGCAGGTAACTGCGGGGACGGGTGCCTCTGCTCCCCTCCGTGGGCGGCACACAAATCCCACGGCTGCTGCTCTGTCTGTCTGTCTGCAGCCTCATGCGCTCCGTCCATGCCCGAGCCCTCGTGCACGGCGTGCACACACGCTCCACGGCGTGTGAATCCATCCTGTCCCGCAGAAGTGACGCTCCCAGTAACTGGCAGAGCCAGTCCCCGTCCCCGGGGAACAGCCGCCCCGCAGCGAGCAGGGGGCTGCCACCGCGCCGCGCCGCGCCGCCTCCCTCTCCTGCGCTGACTCCAGCTGCCACCGAGCATCCCTTTGGGGACAGCCACGGGGAACCCCAGCCCTGCCCCGAAAACATCAGCAGGTGTGGCAGGAAAAAAGTATTTACTGCTTTGGTTGGGGCAGAGACCAAATATTTAGGTGTTTCTCCCAAACTTGTTATATTTGGCTGTTCTTCCGAGAGCGTTTACTTCCTCCCTGGGCTGAAAACATGGAAATATATCAAGCAGCAGCAGAGAGAGGACAAGCGTATATCCAGAGGCTGGCATGAGAACATAAAGATGTTTTTCTGGCTGTTCTGGAGACGGGGAGCCGGGCTCCGAGGAGACCCGCCGAGGATGGGACGCCGGCTGTCAGCCGGTGGGCGCGGTGGGGGAAGGAGAGCGGGAGCCTCGCGGGCGATGCGCGGCGCTGCCGGGACATCCCCTGCCCGATGCCTCGCCGTGCTCGGGGTGGAGAAGCCACCCTGGGGACAAAGCCCCGTCCCTTGGCCGGAGGACAGTGCCGGCGAGAGCGGCGGTGTGCCGGAGGTGCCGCCCCGCCGGGGGGGACCCGGGGTGGGCACTGCCCTCGCCGGCACAGCGCGCCGCTCCGGGGCCATGGCGAGAGGGTTTTACCCTTGAGCACTTGTTTTGCTTTTGTTCTCTGGAGCAAGACACCTGCTTTTCCCACAAACAAAGCCATAAATTGTCGCGCAAGCAGGTTTCAAGGGGAAGAAAAAGCGGCGCTGGGATGACAGCGACGGGGACTTGTGTGAGGAGGTGAATTACTTGAAATATTGCTGAAAACTTCCACGCCATAAATATATTTCTGATCACAGCTAATAAATCATAGTAATTATTCTATAAATAAGGGAAAGGCTGGCTGCATGGTACCTGACTTTTTTCTACAGGCCTCTGGAGCAAATTTGTTAGCATCTTAAAATAAACTATTTGATCCAGATAGTTTGTTTGTACTCTCCAGGCTGAATTGTCTTCTCATTCATTTTTCATCGCCTTTGGTTTGGTCGCTGGGAATCTTTTTGTGCTTTTTTCCCTGTCTGGCTCTGACAAAGAGATACTGGGGGGGAGCGCGTTTAGAACACAACCAGAAAGCGCTTGCTTTTCTTCTGTGCCGTGAGGGGCCCTGGCAGCAGAGATCAAAGTTTCCTTCCACGTCCCCCCGGGCTGGCCAACCTCCGCGTTTGACTCTCGGACGGGGAAGGGACAAGCTGGGGCCGGGAACGTGCTGGATGGCGGTTATCCTGTGGCACAGAGCCGTGCGCCGGAGCATCCCAGCCCGCCTGCGCCCAAACCGCAGACGTGCCGGTCGCCGGGTGACAGAGAGCACGAGGCACGAACTGCAAACATGGACGGGATGAGGCATAAAGGGTAATTCCACCCTGTAAGTCCTGGCAGCTGTGGGAAGCCGTGTCGGGCTGCTGGGTGAGAGAGGACTCGGCTCGGGGGTGAAACCCACGTGGAGGTTTTCCCTCGACAGGTAAATGCCAGGTTTCATGACCAGTTGCCTCAATATCTCCTCTTCAGGCAGTTGCTGTTCGGGCTGGAAGAAGCCTCTCCGGGAGGTGGGGAGGGCCGAGCGGTCTGCGACGCCGATGCCGAGCACTGAGTGGGTCCTGAGCCACGTGCCAAATGTGTAGGAAAACACAGAAGGAAGGAAGAAGGTTTCCTTTCCTCATTTGCTCCATGTATTAGTGGTGGAGACCAGAGCTCCTGACGGGCGAGAGCCGCAGCAGGCGCCCCGGTGCCGCGCCGTGCCGTGATGGAGAACAGCAGGGGAGCATCGCTGCCTCAGATGTCAAATCCTATTTACTTCATTTCAGGTTTCTTCAGTGGGAAAATTATCAATCAACTCCACTTATATTTAAAGTGGCTATTACAGGGAAGGCTTGTACACATGCAGAAATTCATTCCCGTAGCCCCCCCGGCTGCAGGGAAGGAGCCGCAGGGTTTATGAGTTTAATTTGAGGACAGGAGTCCCGCGGCCTCACGTCACCCAGCGCCAACCGATTTCTGTGAGAGAGTTTTGTAAGCGATAAAGGCAATATCGGCCCGTGATGAGACAAACTGCCTTGCAGCAGGTTTGACCCCGGGCCGAGGTAAAGGCTGCCGAGCGCCCTTGCGGGGGGGGTGAGCCCCGTTCCCTGCAGATGCGCCCGCAGCTCAGCCCCCCCGCTCTCCCCAGAGCGCTCCGTGCTCAGGAGGACTCTCTTTAACGTCCTTTCCACAGGGCTATAAACTCGCAACGCACCATTTTTTCCCTTTTATAGATCAGCATTACTAATTTATTGGAAGTTTACTATTTGGAAATGTTCTCATATAAATTAATGGGAAGGTAATATTAAACCTCTGTCCCTGGGGGAGGAGAAAGCCAAACAAAAACCACATTCCCTGTGCTCAAGGAAAGGCAGCCCGTTAAATCATCCCCTCTGCTCCGCAGAGGCTGTCGCTCCAAGGGCAGGAACGGCACGGAGGAGCCCCGGGGCTTCGGCTCCGGCAACCCCAGGGGCTCCTGCGGGTGCGGTACGGAGGAGCCAGCCCGCGGCACGCAGGTCGGCATTTACTGCTCTCTCCGAGATTTGCTCCTCTCCAGCTCCCAGCTCTTTTCTTCAGAACTCCGGTGGGGAAATACGCACCCCGACTGTGGTTTCTGTAGTGCTTTCCAGGCGCGCAGACATCTCAAGACACTTCACCGAGCGTTTAATTATAGGCCAGGGGAAGAAGCGCCCGACGCAGGCAGCTTCAGCTGCCGCCGCCGCCTGCAGCGTCCGGCAGCCCACGGCGCGCAGCACCGAGAGATGCGCTTGTGCCAATTAAATGGTACAATCGGTCTGTGCATTCCTTCGCTAAACGCAGACAAATCGGTACTGAGAAGAGGGGATAAGGAGCTGCTACGGGTGTGACGAGGAGGAGGAGTGGTTTTCTCAGAGGCACGAGCCATTACTAAAGCCTGTTCCTTCATCTCCTGCGCTTCAGGGAGCAAAAATGGGAGTTATCTGCCCCAAAACGAGCGCCTCCCAGCACGTCCCACTTGGCGCGAGGTTTCCCAGTCCCCGGTACGCCGCCCCACGCGCAGGCTGGGAGCTGGAGGAGGGGATAACTCCACCGGTGCCGGGGCTCCCGCGGCACCCCGCAGCCGGGGCAGGGCTCGGCACCACGGAGCTGGCGGGGAACACTGTGTTAATTTACACGCGCCTCCTTTCGTTTTACAAAACCATTGCCATTTATGAGAGAAGCTTATTGAGTTAAATCACTTCTCCTGCAGTAATATAAAAATGCTGCGGCTCAGGAATACTGACATGCATGAGAGTTGGGCTCACTTTTCTTGCTGAGCAGATGAGGAACAGGAATCATTATTTTGTATCACTTTACAAAAGAGACCTTACTGTAATATACCTGCTGTGCATTGATAAATAGCACCAGCAGATAATAAGGGCCTTAGGCAAGGAGCAAGGAAGAAAAAAGGCTTTCCAGAGTGTGAACACAAATGCTTTAAATGTGAACTAAATTGGCCTGATCATTCCTCAGATTTGCAAAATTAAACTGTGCCCAATTGTCAACATCGCTGAGATTTATGAGACAAATGCAGCCAAAGCCAAGGGAATCGGCAGCAGCCCTGCTAGAGACGCTCGTAGAGCTGAAGCTGCACATACCGTTTACGAAACCAAGTGTTATAATTCCATTATCCTCCGTACCACCTCCCAGCGACGGAGAGCTGGAGAAGTTCATCAGCCAGCGACGTGAGAGGGACGAGTACAGCGGCCCCAGAGCCGGGCTCAGCATCACGCCTCCGCTCTTAGAAAAACCTTTACAGGAGGAACTGTGGAGCTGGACCTGTGCAAACCATGCACCGCCGTCAAGGTGACAAACCCGTAATCCAGCGTGAGTGAGTGTCCCAGGCAGCAGCCTGCCGCAGACGTGCTTGAGAGCGGTGGCGAAGCCGGCACGGGCAACCACAGCCCGTAGCCCGCTCCTTCCAGCTCTGCCAAGCGCTGCGTTCGCCAACACCCTCTCTTTCTGCCGGGGCCGGAGTTTTAAAGGAGCGGCTGCTCCGTACGATGTAGTTGCCGAGAGGTCACCGGGAACTGCAAGTGAGTGACGTCAAAGTTATCTTTGCTATTGCCCTGGCTACACCGCGCTTTCCCAGAGCTCAGACTCCTGCTGTAGCTTGAACCCCCACTCCTGCGGAGGTTCAGAGAGGTTACCGCCCTTGCTGCATTCCTCTTCTCCTACTTGTTTACCTTCTCCTGTTCAGCAAAACAGGACCAGATTAGCTTTTCTTTCCCCGTGAGGAGCAGTGCACCCTGTGACGGTACCTCTCCTTTGCAAGGCAGAGGAGACCTCTGCTTTAGTTCCACGTCTCCGGGTTGTTAATGTCTCCCAGACGACAGCCACCGCGCGAAGGAGAGCCACCTTGCTTCACCTTGCAGCCGCTAGATGTAAAACCTGGGGAAACCATGGCAATGCTGAAGTCAGTGTCACCTTTCTAATGATGCCAAGGATTTCTCAGCAGAGTTAACAAAGGCAGGTTACCTCTCCAGCTGTTAAAAGCACAGTTTCCAGTCTCCCGCAAGCGCTCTTTCGGAGGCGTTTGCTTTTGACCCCAGCAGTTGCCCCCCGGCTCCGCAGCCCCTGCCGGCCCTGTGCGAGGGGCCACGGCGGGGCGAGGGCTCGGGGCCGCAGGCGAAGCCAGCCCAGGGCTGACAGTCTCCGTCACAACAAAAGGCAGCTGAGCGCGAGGCGCGGGGTGAGCAGGTGGGTTCCCGACGCCTCTGCTGGAGGCAATTAAGCTGCTCCGACACCGATCTGTCCTCGGGGTCCTGCTTCAGAGTCAGGGCTTCGCAGCCCGGCCGGGAGGGGGGATGCAAGCCGGGAAGACGGTTAGAGAAAGACGATTGATCTGAGCTCATCCCTACCAGCCGGGCTGGAACAGAGGCAGAGCCAGAGGAGCTCCGTCTACACGGTACCGCCGCCGCATTCAGGATGCTTGTGCCTGCAGGTGCCGTGCAGGAGCAGCTCGTCCCCATCCCGTCCCGTTTAGAGGCGAGCTGAGCATCACCACGTGCCACCCTACCCTCAGCTCCACCAGGGGCCCATACATTTCAGAAGCAAGCGCTTGAAATAAGAATTGTAAGAGCACCTCAGGGCTGTTGCTAAACATCAAGGAGAGAAAGCACCGAGCTTCCTGCTCAGCTCCAAGCTCGAAACGCTCCCCAGCTCTGTCCCCACGTCACCCCCTGCCCAGCCCTCAGCCAAACCGCCTGCGGTGGCCTTGGGGTGGCTTAGGAGAGACCCGCAGGCAGTAACAACGAGCGCCGGGACCCGGGCAAGCTCCGTGTCTGTCGGGCACTGAGGCTACCGGGGCTCTGGCTTGCTCTGGGGCTGTATTAAGGGTAGGGAGAAGGTAGGCATTTTCCCTTCGTTCATTAATCTCTGAGGCTTTAGCTTAATTATGCTACTGGGCTGCTAAGTCAGGGCTTCATGCTTTCTAATTTTTTCTTTTGTCTTGCATACACATATGAGACAGATTTTGCTTCCACAAGGGATATTTATAGGACATATGTTAGAGCTTGAAGAAGCTGATTAGCAGTGTTTAGATTAGAAAAAGCAGAAACTGCACGAGAGCAGCCTGGCCAGACGGGTACCACGCAGGATGGGAGCTGCTGCGGAGCGACGCGCTGCCTCCTCTGCTGGTGCGCCGTACTGGGCAGGTCCAGCTCGGGGCACGGCGCCGGGCGCGCGAGGCTCTGCGGCAGGGCCGGCACTGGGCAGTGAAGGCAGGGTGCTCTGCCTCCGCTCCTTGGGGAAGGACGTTGGGGACAGAAGTGGCTAAATAACACGCTTCCCTGGAAAAGCGAGCTGTGGCTGGAAAGCTAAGGAACATCCCCAGGCAGGCAGCCCGTGCGGCAGGGAGGCTCGGCAAGGCTGCGGGGGCTTGCGGGGGCTCTCCCAGGCAATGGGCAGAAGGCAGATGTGCCCCGCTTAATACTTTCTACCTTTTTCACATCTTCTCAGCCCTCCCCTCCAGCTCGCCTGCCTCTTGACTCTTTCCTTCCAGGGGTCTGGTGTGCCGGAGCTGGCGCTGTGCCTCGCTGTACGGTCCCATCAAGACCGTTAGAGGAGTTTGAGACCTTGGGGGACGCTTTCTTAAGTGAATACGAGTCTCAGAGTCCCCTAAGAGCCGCTCAGAGTATAAAACCTGCTAGGTGTTTTCCAGAATCCCATTCTCTGTCAGCACTGGTCTGAAAAAGCAAAGTACGGTGTTACAAGGAGGTAGAAATTGCATTATACTCCCCTCTTCTTCACAAGCTCTAAGTAACACTTCTGCTTTTTCCATATGAAAGGAAAATGGGTAATGACAACCTATTTCTATTGGAGAGACAATTTTCACTCCTCCTTGGCAAGTGTAGCCAGGGCAGCATCTTTCTTTCCACTCAGAGGCAAATTAACAGATTTTGCCTCAAGAACATGAAGTGCAGTGCAGCTGGCGACATTCACCCGCCACGGCTGGCAGCACCCTCGGGGTGCCCACACCTATTACAGCTCACGGTGGGTGGGTGGGCGATAACGCAGGTGCTGTTATGGCAAACCTGGGAAGTGCAGTTCGGAAAACCCCTCTTTTCTTCCGGAATATGGGTCTGTGTGAGCATCTGTGACCCGCAGCGCGGCAGCCAGTTCCAGGCAGTGCTTACAGCTTTGCACCAGCGTCAGGAACTTTACTCTCTTGGAGAGATGACTCTGAGAAGAACAAGTTAGACAAATGAATTCGCTAATGACTTCCTTCCCTCCTACTTAAATGGTGGGATAATTCACAGTTCCTGCTCCCGCAGCGGGCTGCTCCATCGCCCGCCACCCGCTCCGCGCTAGGCGGCCCCGGCAGCGCTGCTGAGTAAACGAGCCAGACAAAGGGGGCCAAGATTGCCGATTGGCATCAATCTGCCTTTTAAAACGCCACTAAAAATGGTGCGCTGGCTATTTTAAGCCGGCGCAGAAGCGAGCGCCTCACGTGTCGCCCGGCCCAGCAGCGGGCAGGCAGCAGGCAGGGCTGTCCGCAGAGCAGCGAGGAGGTGGCTCAGACGCCCAAACTCTGGCCAGGTATCTCCCTCCCCGCGAGGTTTACACTCCAAGCATCTCAAACCAGCCCTGAACCCAAATAATGGCCTCTATATAAAAGCTTTGTGTGCACGCTTGCTTTGGTACTGTTGAAAGCCTCAACTCTCCTTTGATATCTCTTTTTTTTCTGGTTCAAAAATATTCTGGGAGCTTCTGGCTGTGCCGTTTCAACGCAGGGCAGAGGCCAGAAGCTCCAGAAGATGCTCGGGGCCAGAGGACAGCTGGTGGCAAAGGCACGGGGCCTTTCAGGACTGGGGTTCACTGGCAATACTAACGTACATAGCAGCATAACAGATGGTTATAGCCAAATAAACACAGGCACAGATTCCTGTTGACTTCCAGCCCGGCTCTCAAGCTCGACTTGTGCTGGTCGAGCACCGGAGCCCCGGAGCTCCCTGGACGCGGTCCTGCCCCCCCACCCCCGGACGGGTCCCCCAGCGCGCAGTCCCCGCGCCGGCTCCGCGCATTTGGCACAAATGCGGAAATAATATTTTTTTAAGTGGGGATGAGTTAAGAGGATTTGTTTCAGATATAAGATAGCGCTCATTAATGTTTGCTCGTTTGGGTTTATTTAAGCCTTAATTGATTGTCTTCTACTTAACTGCGTTCCAGTATCTCTCAGGCTCCAGAACAGACTCTTACAAGACCGACAATGGCACACTCGTCTCTCTAAAGATCTTTCATGTACGCCAGCCGGGTTTAATGGATGATAACGTCACTGGGCGTGCAGCAAAGCCGAGCTTTCTCTTTCGAGTCACTACACATAGAGCCTCCAGCAAGCCTGCGGCCAGGTGAGCGCTGGGCTTCAATACCTGCTTTTGCCGAAGCTGCTGTCCTTTGCAGCTACAAACACCACGCACACAATCATGGTTTTGCCTGTAATGAACGTCGGTGGGTCTCGTGGCTCCCTCCCTCTCAGAGGGACGAGAGCTCTGACTGGGCAGAGCTGGGGTCCAGTTTGTAACTGGCCTCATTGCGGGGAGGTGGAGAGGGGACTGTAACTGACCTTGCAGCGTCACCGAATGCATGCTGCCTGGCCTGCAATTCGGGATTTCATCGGCGGCTCCGAGCGAACCGTGCCCAAACGGCCCAGCAGGTCGGAAGCATGCTTAGGAGAAATTATTTAGGACACTTCTGTAGCCCTGGTTCTGTCTGGGCTCGGACAGGAGAGGTCTGTCTCTCCAGCAGCTGAACTCTCACAGGATACGCTGTTCCTCAGGCCAGCCCCCGAGATTTCATCCTTCCCAAAATAGGTTCCTTCCGACCAGGAATCCAACTCCAAATAACGTGGGGATTTGGATGCTGAACTACAGCACTTCTAGTGGCAGCTGGAGCTGATCCACCGGGAGCACACGTAAGGAGCAGGGACTTGCGAGGCGCCGTAGGGACAATGCTGACCTTTCCGCGGGCTGCCTCGCTTAGAGGAGGCTCCTTCTGTTTCTAGAATAAGTTTATATGGAGGCACAAAAGAAACGCGGTGACTGAGAAAGGCAGCGGAGAGAGGCTCGCTTCTACTCAAGTCTTGCTTTCTGGTGTGATTGTCTGGAACAAAGCGAGCCGTGGCTGTCGAAATGCCCCTTCCTCGCTGGCCCTGCGCGCAGCTGAGCGCGTCGGAGGTTCGTTCCTGCGAGGGGACCGCCCAGGCAGTTCTGGCTCTGCAAACTGCACTCCTGTTCCTCGCTCGTAGCCGGGAGCAGCTTCGAAGAGTCTGTCCCCAAATTCATACAAAAACTTCTTTTGTTGCAGCAGCTGAACAGAAACCATCCAAGGAAGCTCGTCTTTTCAAGAGAGACGCTGTTCTTTCAATACACTAGCTATAGGAATAATTTAGCTTCTTACTGGCAGCACCCCTGGAAAGAGAGAAAACGTATCAGGCTCTGATGAAACACCTCTTAAAATAACCAAAGCCTTTCCCAACACGTTCGCTTATCCTCTTTGTGCTCTATTGTCTTTAAACGAGCACAGAGGGAGAAAAGGCACGAACTTCCAGCTGAAGGAAATTCGGCGGCGGCGGCTGCAATCCCCCCCCCGCCCGGGGAGCGGGAGCCGGGGGGGCCGCCCGGGAGACGCCGCCGGCCGGCGGGAGCCCACCGCTCGCTCTGCTCCGCGTTCTTCCTGCGGAACCGATGCGCGGGATCCGGAGCGGAAACTCTTTTTTAATTTTGGGGTTTCCCCCCCCTCACCCCCAGCCCCCGGCGGGGAGCGGGATGCCGGCGGGCACCGCTCCGCCCGCCCCGTCGGGGCTCCCCGCGCCCGCCCCCGCGCTGCCCCGGCGGAGGGGTGCGGGGGGGGCCCCCGCGGGTTCCCAAGCGCGGATTAAAGCCGCGTCCCCTCCCGCGGCGCTCCGCCGGGAACTGCCTCCAGCGCGGGGCCGTGCGGGGCCGGAGGCACCGGCTCCGCGGGGGACGGGGAAGGAGCGCGGTGACCCCCCCCGGAGCCGCTAAAGGCGCGCAGAACTGCGCGGGGGTGCGCGCATCGCGCAGGGCGAGGGGCTGCCGACCCCCGGGGCCGCGGCCGAGGGGGGTCATTCCCCTGCAAGCCCCGGTTGCCCGGTTCCCCCCGCCCCGGGGGGGGGGTGGTGGTGGCGGCGGCGGCGGTGGGGTTGTTCTCCGGCGCCCGGAGGAGCCGCGCACGGCCCCGCTCCGCCCCCGCCCCGCCGCGACCGCGGAGGGGCCGCGCTCCGCCCCCGCCTCCTCCCCGCGCAACTTCCCCGAGCCGCGGCCACCCCCCCCCCCCCCCCCCCCCCCCCCCCCCCCCCCC
>RSEF01000021.1:1661872-1676733 GCA_003993805.1 Himantopus leucocephalus | reverse complement strand
CCAACCCCATTTTGTATTTTAAAAGTGCCGGTTTGGCGCCGGGGGGCGGTTGGCGCGGGGTCGAGCCCCCCAGCGTCCCCCCCCGGGGCCGGAGGGACTGCCAAAGAGGGGGTCCCCAAACGCGGGGTCCCGGCGGGCCGGCCCCGCTGCCCCGGCCGCCAGCGCGGAGCGGGACCGGGCGGGTGGACACGGCCCCGCCGGCGGAGCCCCCCAGCCCGCTCCGCTCCCCGGCTCCCGGACAGCACTTTTAACATACAAAATGGGGGGGGGGTGAGTGCCACGGGCGGGGACCCCCAGTGCCACGGGCGGGGACCCCCAGTGCCATGGGTGGGGACCCCCAGCGCCACGGGCAGGGCACCGGCGACGCGAGGGGCCTTTGGCCGTCACCCTCCGGAGTCGCTGGAGGTTGTGTCCCTCTGCCCGAGCTTTGGATGGAGTCCTGGAGGGTGAAACTTGAACTGCGGCTTTGCCCGTGCCGGGGGGCCGGGGGAGGCCCTCGGCGGTGGTTTCACACTCGCCGGTGCCGTGCAGCGTATTCCGGAGGCACGTGGCAAGCGAGTGCCCGACGCCCCCCGGCCTCGGCCGCTGACCCCGGCCCGGGCACGCGAGCACCTTCACGCTGCCACCGGAGGTGTCCGTCCGTCCATCCACCGAGGACGCGCCGCTGCGTGGTGGGAAGGACAGAGTCTCCGGGGAGTCTGCGGTGTTGCAGTGACCTTAGGAATTACTCCTAGGGAAGGCACCCGAGACGTTTTTTCAGGGTGCCTCACGTTCGGATGTATTCTGTGGCGGATGAAGAGCCCGGCGGAGCTTGGGGGCTGTTTCCCCGGGCTGGAGCCAGCAGGAGACTGTGATCTTGGAAACAGAGGACGCCCTCTGCTTTTTTATTTTTGTGAAGAGTTTAGCAATGAAAACAGGAGCCTTCCGGTCGCTTCTCTCCTCGGTTCGCCTTGCGAATTTCTTTGCTGTGTATGCCGGATCCTCAGCGCCGGGCTGTCCTCTGTACCACCTCATCAGCTTCCAGTCCCTCCGTGTTTTATTTTTAATAAGAGATAACTTTACTGCTAACCTTGCCTGCTGCTCTCGCTTCTCTCAAACTCTAATTGCTTCTGGCTTTATTTCTGACATTTCCCATGTCATTTCCCCTCATTTTCTTGAAGACTGCTAGAAAAAATAGCTCCGAGAGAAGCAGTAGACCTTTCCGGCGCCCGTTTCACCCCACGCAGTCTCTGCCTGGAGCTGCCGGCTGCCGCGGGGAGATGGTACCTTATTGCTCCTTTCAAGTCGGACTCCTCTCGCCCCAGGCGGCGGGAGCTGCCGGACCTTGCGGGCGAGCCGTGCTCTTGGCTGAGCAGGGCAGGACCCGTGACCCCGCAGCGCTCGGCGTCGTTCTGCCCTCGCTTTCGTGGAGGGGAGCCTGCCGCTCCCCGGGTTGCGGGCGCCGCGAGGAGCGGGGCTGCAGGTGCGGCGTCGGCCCTTAGAGCCCCTGCAGGGTCCCGGGGACGCTCCAGATGCCCTCAGCCCTCGGCAGCGCGGCGGGCGCAGGCGGGGGCGCTGCAGGGCAAAGGGCTGTTATCTGGGGGGACGGCAGCGACTCTGCCGCGTCCTGAATGTGCACCGACATATGTGTGCGTGCATACGTCTGCGTCAGTGCCTGCGCCTGCCTGTAAGGGCACGACAGCGTTCTGCAGCGTGCCGGCTGCCGGGCTTCTCGCTCTGGCCCAGGACTTCCCTTCCATCGCTACCAATACCGTATTTTAAACAATATGCCACGATTTTTTGCGGCATTTAGCTCCGGAGTGATTTGCGGTGTGAGTAAAAATACTGTTTGCAATTTCTTCCCGATTGTATAAAACAACTCATTAAAATCGTACGTCCCCGCGCATTGGCTCTGGGGAAACTTTATGGGCCTTGTAGTTACTGCCAAAGCAAACATTTTCCATGAATTTCACTCATCAAGTTCACGCTGTCAAATGAAGACGCAGCCGCTCGTCAAAGATGCAAGCCTTGCAGTCTGGGAAGTAATGAGAGCGGTGAGCAGTGGGAGTTAATGGCCTCCGCTGAGGAGTCCTTACTCATCCCGCATCCGCGCAGGGGCTGAGCTGGCTGCTCCTGGGTGAATTGATTGCCACAGAAATTCATCTAGTGTCACCGGCTATGATACTTAACAGCCACAATAATGCTTGAATAAACTGCACTTTTATGCAGCGGTTCGTACCTCCTAACTGGCAGCAATTTCACAGATGAGGCAAAGGGAGCGGCGCTGGTCTTTAGCAGCCTCTTCCCCAGAGCATGAATAATTGTTGTAATAACGCCATTGCCGCCGCGTTGCCTTTGTGGCGTCTCCGGCGGGGTGACGGATGGGAGCTGCCGCGGGCCCGGGATGCTCCGGGGGCTGCCCCACGTCGCCGGCCATCCTGCCTGCCCTCGGCAGCGGGACGCGGCACGTGGGAGCCGCCGGCCCATCCGCTCCAGGCGTCGGGGTGGGAAGGAGGAGTTGCTCATTTTCCTTCAAAGCCCGGACTGGAAAGGGGAACCACCGCGGGGTAGGGACCAGCTCTCCGGGTGGCCTGATAACCTTGTTCTTCCTCCCTTTCCTCCCCCGAGGCTGATGCGCGAGGTCTCCCAGCACGGCCGATTCCCCGTTGTGCCCGTCCGTACGTGCGCGGGGCGGCGGTGAGCACCCGGAGCAGCTTCGCACAGCAGCTCCGTAGGGTGTGAATAATCCATATGACTTCCGACGGGTCTGAGGTTCATTATGGAAATGCATGCATGCTTAAGCCTTTAAATATAGCTAATAGGAGAAGGACTGGGAGGAAAGATTACGGGAATCAATATGCTGAGCCGGAGGAGCAGGAGCTGCTCCGCTCCGGGTCGCAGTACCCGTTATCCTCGTTAGGGGCTGGTGATGACGAAGTGGGTTACAGCAATTCAAGCCCCACAGAGTTTGGGTTTGAGACCAGAACTCTTCCCGCAGGGCAGCTCCTGGGAGGCGAGTGTGTTGGGCGGGATCGGTGGGGAGGATGGAGCGGCCTCGTTGGCGCCTTCACCCCCGCGCCTAAAACAAAGAGTTTTTCCGTCCTCCCCTCCCTGGCGGGGAGGGGGTTCCCCGGCCAAGCCCAGCGACACCCGCAGCTTTTCTGGGGGATGCTCCCCCGGCTGCCGCTTGGGCCCTTCTTTGCTGTGGGTACACGTTTTTCATCAGGGTGATTTTTTTTCACTGGAGTAATGTAAAAATCTGGACCTGAACCGCCTCCTTAAAAATGGAATTTGAGTTGATACGAATATTTCCTGTGGCTCTTCTGAGCAGGACCTGCACCCACAGACTGTGATAGCCTACATAATTTCCTGTGACGGAGATGTACTTCATCTAATTTCACTTTGAAATGCGTTGATTAAATCAGAACTGCTGGGAGATTTAAACTGAGTCTCTGTGGCCTGAACTTAACTGTGGGAGGTTTACCTGCCTTCATCCTTCAACATTAATTCGGTTTTATGAGGATTCCTCGTGAAATGAGGTTTTTGTCTGCCACTGAATTGCCACTGCTTCTCTGGGTTTATCAGTTCCTTTCTCTGGCCTCGGCGGCTCTGCGAGTGGAAGCGGTGCTAACGCCTCCTTTCGGCGCGGCCTCGGGTGCCTCTGCGTGCAGCGGCGCGGCGGGGACCCATGGGCGCTCCTGGTGAGGCGCCATCTCCCTGCGGCGCTCCGGGGCGGGTTGTCCCAGCTGGAGGCGGCATGGCTGGGCGATGCTGCGGCGAAGCTCTGGTCCGGGGCCGGGGCTGCACCGTGTGATGCTCCTGGAGCAAGACGGAGACCTGCAGCGGGAACCCCGAGCGCAGGGGGATGCGTCCTCCGGTCAGTGCCGAGCGATTCAGCCTTCCTGGTACCAAGCAACAGCGATAAAAGGAAAAGAAACGCAGCTTGGCTGGAGGTGGATGAGCACTTGCACGGAAGGAAGCAGGGACGGGGTTGGCGAGCGCCGAGCGCCCCGCGGCAGGAGGCCGGAGCGCCCGCCGGGGTCCGTCCCGGCAGAGCGGCGGGTCGCCCGTCCCCAGCCAAGCCTTGCAGCCTGGCTCTGCTTCTCTGTCCGAGACCACTGACCGCCTCTGGGCCAGCCTCCCACCAAGGTTCAGCGGTGGAGGCTTCCCCAGCCCTCCAGCTTTGCTGGCTCTCCTGGAGAAATTAAATGGACTTTAAAAAAAAATAATATATATATATGAAAAGAAAGCTCATCATTCATAAAGTGTTCATTTTCAACTCTGATCTGCAAAATGTCTCATTGTGGCTTGGAAATGACGTGTAGGCAGGAGATACACTTCAACACGCCATGATTTGCTCTGAAGGTCCTTCTCAGCAGCTCTGCCCTTCTGGAAGCGTTGTTGCATCCCCGGCGGCGCTGTGTCCGTTCTGCCGCTGGCTGCTGGTGCATCCCGGTGAGCGATGCCGCCGGTGCAGTCCAGCAGTGTCCGCCTTCTCCCGATCCTGCGCGGTGCTGTGGGGAGCAAAAGCCGTTCCCGGGCGCTGCCTCTTGCGGGAAGCCCTGGCTGCAGCGGGTAACGGGAGCAACTCGCCGGTTCCTGACGAAGGTGACGGCTGGCGGTGAGCCTCGGCTGCGGATCCACTGTCAGCCCCGGGCCGAGCGGCTGCGCAGCAGTGAAGCTTTCCTGTGCCCGGCCGGGGTGCGAGCGCTGCAAACTGCGCTGGCTCCCAGATAAACGCCGAGTAAATGCTGCGTCAGGAACAGCGCGTTGTCTGGGAGCGGCAACGTGCTTCCTGCAAGAGAACTGCAGGCCTGGACCCTTGAGGTGGAAAAACTGGAGCTTGTCGGCATGTGCCTGCCCTAACGCGAGAGAAGCGAGGGGACGGGGCCGTGCCGAGGGGACGGGGCCGTGCCGGCGCAGGGACCCATGGCGAGGAGTGACCGAGTGTGTCGGGGCGCCGGCAGAGCAGCGCACACGGTCCAAGGGGCCGTGCTGTTCCATGCAGCGGTGTAGTTTTGTGGAGTTTAGCTAAGACCTTGCGGGGATCGGCCGCTCCCGTCTCCTAAGGGGCTTTGGCCATGCCTCCCTTTCTTGCAGCATCCCAGGATGCTGAGGAGAATCTCTGTGGCACTATAAATAGGAGACGTGGCTGCGTGGCGCTGGCTGAGGAGCGGCGCAGGGCTCTGGTGGTGCTGTGGGAGGGTGAGGGCTCCTTGCCCAGCAGACACAGCCTTTGGGGCTCCGTTCAGAGCAAGCGCCGTTAACTGATGTTGCCACTTGACTGTGTGCCATTCAGGTTAAAGACGTGGCGAGGTCGGGGGGAGCCCAGGGTTCCCCTCCCGGGGTCTGCCCGCCCGGCGAGCCGTCCCCACCGCACGTGCGTCTCCCTCGGGGACGCGTTGCTCTAATTGCCGCAGTCCCACACGTGACCCCGGCCCTGCTCCCCGCGCCTGCGATAGCATCTCCGCCTCCATCTGCAGGACTCGAGTAATGAAGCACCAGTTAATTGACATGGATTAGGACATCCACTTAAGTACCCACCGAAACGTGGGTGATTAATGCCGGGAGCCGGGGCCACGTGGCCGCCGTTCCCGCGGGAGCGCGGTCGGGCTCTGCCTCTCCCCGGCAGCAGCCGAAGCTCGGCTGAGCCCGCCGCAGCTGGGCGTTACGCAGAGAAAGCATTGCCATTTCGGATGCTGGCAAGAGTTATTTTAAAAAGAGCTCCCAGGAAGAATAAACTCATTTTCTACAAGTAGCTGCCTTTCATGGGTTTTCTTATCAAGTTTTCTCTGGGAAGGATGAGGATGAGTTACTCATCTTCTTGTTTCTTGGCTTTGGAAGAGGCTCTCTGCTCCTTTTGCGTGCTCCAAAGTGGAATATTCAGGGCTTATTCTGGGTTCCCATCACAGTGACATATTCTCTGGCAAAATCGATTTTGCTAATTTTGATGGATGAGGATGGAAATGTTTCTTATGGGCACTTTCTTGGGGATATTCTGCTCAGGCGTACCGGTGAGAAGGGATATTACTCCATATTCTTCCCTTTCGTCCCTCCGGTGGTCCGGACCTGCGCGGCACGAGGCTGCTGGCACGTGGACCCGGCGCGGGGGGCGTTTGCAGGAAGCCGAGATATTGCGGGAGGTGCAGTAAACGGCAGAGGTTTGCGAAGAGCAGGGAGGGATGCGGGAGGTCTCCTGTCGCCGCCGATCTGCCCGGCAGAGACCTCCATCTCTCCTTCGGAGATAAGGCTCTGAAGAGTTTAATCGCTCCCACAAAGGGGATTTTATTTTTATTATTTATTTTTTTTTAATGAGCTGCAAAGCACGGTGGTATCTGACTCACCGGCAGTTAGGCTCGGGAGGGTGTGTTCCCACAAACAGTGCAGTGTTTTCTCGGCGCTCCGAGTGCCTCTGGTGACTCATGTTCACCTTGATCCGGCAGGATTTCGCTCCCGCGGCTGCCGGAGCGGGAGAGCCCGCGAGCTGCCCGGATGCCGGAGGCGCGATGAGGTGGCCGTGGCAGGCAGAATCGCTCTTCTCCGTGGAAAAGAAATTGTTCGGTGCTAAAAGGGGATTTAAACCTCTGTATGAAAGGATCAAGAGTCTTTGCCCCGGATTTCATTCTCCCTGCCTTCGCTTTCTCTTTTTTCAGCTTGGCTTTTTCTCCATCTTTTTGGGCTGTTCTCCATGTGTCCCGCCGTCAGCCTTCTCCAGCGGCGGGGTGTCCCCGCTGCGGGGCCGGGCACAGCCGCGGTGCCTGGCACGGGAGCTGGGGGGGACGGGAGGTGCCCGGCCCCACGCCGGCGCCTCGGCTGGGCGATGCGATGGCCTGCGCCGTGCTCCCCTCCCTCGCGCCCCGGCTCTCGTGCCTTTGCTTTCTCCAGGCTTTCCTATTGATGTTTCACACCTTCAAAGAGTGCTCTGCTGCTGCTGCCTTTTTTTTTTTTTTATTGCATTTCTTGCTCCATAAAAGCCATCTGTCTATNTCTGTCTATCTGTCTGCTTTTAGAGGCTTTATTTCTCTCATCTTCTCCATTTCTCTAAGAGTTACTGGATCTTTTGAAATTCTTTACGCTTTCCCCATGTTCGCTCCCGTGTGCGGCCGCTGAGGTTTCAGGGTCGGCTGCGCATCCCTGGGCTGCCGGGAACGTCCCGGGGGAAAGCCGGCTTTGGATCTCAGATGCTCCAGTGGAATTAAGATCCGAGTCAGTTGGATTTCCCTGGGGGGAACCGCACCGCCCCGTGCGGACGTCCGTCCCTCTCCGTGGGAAGGGCATGGCTTGGCCCTGCGCCGGTCATCCGGG
Organism: Himantopus leucocephalus; assembly: GCA_003993805.1. Classification (NCBI taxonomy): domain Eukaryota; kingdom Metazoa; phylum Chordata; class Aves; order Charadriiformes; family Recurvirostridae; genus Himantopus; species Himantopus leucocephalus. Next base: position 1,669,449 of record RSEF01000021.1, on the reverse strand, counting down.
CGTTCCCAACCGCGGCAATGGGAAAGTGGAGCTCTTCGGGAGATCGTCATTAAAAATCCCATTGGAAGATATTTTCTCCTTGAGTGTTTTCCACAGCAGTCGTGTTTCCCATTGATGCGGATACCTCGGCGGGCAGAGCGCTGGACTCCAGCAGAGCCGTACTGTGTTACAGCAATGCAATGAACCTATTTTAATTATTTTGTTTTAAAGCTCATTAAGCCGCTGCTTTATACGTACTGAGCTAACCTGTCTTATTTTTCTGGATCAACGCATTTCCTGCGTACGTTGTAATGACACACTTGAGCACATTAATTTCGAAGATAAGATAAGCGCTGGGGTTATGTACCGGCGAAGTGATGTTAGAAGGTGGTGTAAGCAGTAGCTTGTACCGTGATCTTCCTCCCTGTAGGTCCCTTTGGAGCCGGAGGGCTGCACTGAGGTAGTCGCTATCCCTTCAAATCACCGCACCTTTGCGGATATTGGCTTCAGAGGAGGAAACCCCTTGTACGGCTCCCGCTCCAGCCCGGGGTCGGGCAGATTATCTCAACACCGGCGTCTGTCCGCTTGGTGCCCGGCGGGGAGAGCCCTGCTCCCGCCGTCCCCTCCCGCCGCTGTGCCGGGGCTTTGCGTCCCACCGCACACCCTGGTGCGGCCGCGCGGAGGGGCCCGATCCTCCGCAGAAACCCGCTTTGTCCACAAATCAGTTATACAGCGGGTGGGCACGTGGGAAAGGAAGAAAATTCACGTGCGAAGCAGGGGAACGAGCAACTCCTTCATTTGTGGCTACGGGGAAGCGCACCTTCCTCCGTGAGCCCGTGGCCGCATCGAGGAGCTGCTGAACCGAACCGCCGTCCTTATTTATTCTGTAGAGCGTTAGGGATGATCTCTAAGCTCCCGGGTTTAGTGCTCTCCTACGTATGTCGCAGTCCTGTCCCTTCAGCAGCACGGGGTTTTTACGCGGATTTGGTAAAAGGGGGAGGTGTTCTCCGCTCTCCTGGTGGTGTTGGGAGAGGGCGGCATGGTCCCGCACGCCCGGGGACCTCCCGGCGCGGTGTTAGCGAGGAAGTGGTTTTGTGGTGCATACAAGGTGGTGGAATACGTGAGGAGCTAAGATAAGGGGGGAAAAAAAACTGATTTCCTTAGGTTTTGGTGATTTTTTTTTAATATCACCAAGAATAGAGCTGAAGGCTGTGGCTCTTCGACAAGATTTTTGGTGGATTTGGAAATCTGAGAGGAACTTGCCAGCAAGTTGCGTCTGAACTGAGGCTGTTGCTGCTGCCGGGTCCCGGCGCTGGTGCAGAATTCGGGGGGGACACACATGAGCGGGCTGCGTCGGCGACAGGTGCAGGTTTGGGCTGGAAAGCCAGCGCTCACAAACCCCCTTTATCTGTCGGGACAAAAGCCGAGTGTTCTTTCCGACGGTTGGATGAAACGCCCCACTGTCCAGCCCTGCCACGCTAAATGCGCGCAGTGTTTGCCGGCTGGGTTTGCCGAGCGGCAGCGGGGGAAGCGGCGGCCGCGCCGTGCCCGCCGGAGGGGATGCTCAAGCGGTACCCGGGCTGCGGGGGCCGAGGATGCAGCTGAGCCGTGTCCCCCGGCAAACGCTCGGGGTGGTTTGTCGCCCGGCCGGGACGGGAGGCAGCGTGACCACCGTCCCCTGCCTGCAGCACGCGGGCAGGCAGCGCAGGCAGCGCAAGCAGCGCAGGTAGTGTAGGCAGCGCAGGCGGTGCAGGCAGCGCAGGCAGCTCGCCCAGGCCCTGCATGGCGACGGCTGGCAGATGAAACCGCAGCCCGCTGGGTCTTCCCGGGGGAGCCAGACCGCGCGTGGAGCTCCTTCTGCCGGGGCGGCAGCGGGTGAATCACCGGGCGCCGGTTCTTGCACAGAAATTTGCCGAAGACGTTCCTCCGTCTGAAGGCACATGCTGACTTCTGGGCTTCCCAGCCTGGGCGCTTTTCAAATCCTGTCTGAAATAGTCCCGCAAGACCGGGGAGAGCGCTCCACAGCAGATGTTGGGTCCCTTTTAGAGTAAGTCGAACTGGGCTGGCAACCCTGGGTGACGTTCGCCCGCTTGCTGCGTTAGCTGAGCTCTTGCACTCATCCTCAGGCCATCTGCCGGCGCCGAGCACCCCTTGGTCCTCTCGGCATCCTTTTAGATGTTTAAAAATGGGGAGCGAACTCGAAACTCAAGGCTGAAGTTTGGCTCGGCTTCGGCAGCGACCAGGCGCTTGGCCACCGTGGAGCAAACCCGCGTTTGCCTTTGCAGCAATGCCACGTGCGCCTCTTTTCTCCATTTTCTCCTTTTTTTTTCCCCCCTCTTTCCCGCACTGCTCTGGGAGACCGTGCTGCTGCTTGGCAGTGTGGGGCGCGCCGCGGGCTCCCGCGCCGGTGGGCTCCGGCACCGACCCCGGGCTGCTGCGCGGGGCTTTGCCCTTTCTGTGCCGGCGGCGAAGGACGGGACCCGCAGGCGAGAGCGGGGATCTGCTGCGCCAGAGCTGCTCTCTGACAGCCTTGGCAGGGGCTGCGCCTACCGCATCAGCATATTGGCGATACCGCTGGGTATTAATTATGCCTTCCGCACTCGCGGCTATTCAAATGTTAAAATTGTTTATTTGCAGCTGGGTGAGCTCAAGACAGAGGCAGGAGAGCGAGCAGCTCCCCTCTGCCCGGCCGCCCTCCTGCCCCGCTCGGCTCCGCGGGATGCAGCTCCCCGAGCGCAGGCAGGGACGGATCCAGCCGCCTCCGTCGCGGCGGTTCTGTCCCGGGGAGGACCCACGGCTCCCCAGCCCCGGCCGACCTCTTTCTGCCCCATTTTCCCAGGGAAATGGGCGCCGTCTGCCTGGCCGGGAAGCGTGGGGGTGAGGATTCAGCCTGGTTCAGCCTTTTGCCGATTCCCCTCCGTGATAAATCCCATCCCCTCTGCTGCGGGAAGCGGTGTCGGTTTAATTACTTGTGGGGAGAAGGGGGAGAGCAGAGGAACTTAGGACTTGTTTTAAATATCACTTTTATTAGTAGGTAATCCTGAAGCTCAGCTCTGTAATATAGATAGGTAGTGATGTGGCACATTTAATTTACCTGGTGCTACTGTGTGTCAGCTTTTGTGCCTTAATTCCCAGTCCCGGCTTTAAAGAGCTTGGCAGCCATATTTTCTCAAATTTATAATTATCTTGGAAGAAGTCAGGGCTGCAGACGGCTCAGTGAATAGTAAGTTCCCAGTTCCCACTGGGTCTGGGTTCAGAGCGACTTGTCCCGGGGTAAAACGTCGCTGAGGAGGGCGGTGGCTCGGTGGTCCCTGCGGTCCCACGGCTCCACTGCCGGCGGGGCGGGATGCGGTGGGCGCTGTGCTGGGCGCCCCACCGGGGCGGTCCACGGGGTCTCCTGCTGATCCCGCGGTGTCGTCGCTCACCACGTGCCTTTTGGCACCCGTCTGTGCCGCCCTGGCACGGGAATGTGCAGATTCCTTCCTCCCAGCCCCGGCAAGGGTCCCGTTCCGGCGGGAGTGAAACGGTGATGCTCTTATTTCCATGGCGATGGCTGGTAGTGTCACAACAAAGGACAGTCGCTGCACTGCAGGGATGGTCGCGCAGGAACGCGGGGCTGGAGAGGAGAGCGGCTGCGGCAGGCGCCGGGGCTGCAGTCCCCACCTCGGCGAGGACATGCGATTGCGGGCCAAGTATCTGCCACTGTCGCTGCAACTTTCCCCTCTTCCTCTTGCTCCAGCGTGAAAGTCACCCGCCGAGACACAGCGGCCTCGTTCTCTCTCCATCTGAAGCCAGCGAATTCCTGCAAATACTCCCGTAACGTGTCGTGCTCCGAACGCCTTTGCAGGACACGCAGCCGCGCTGCCAAGGATGCTGTTCCTAGAGCATGGCGCCCGCCTCCCTGCCGCGTCTTGCCGGGGACCAGCGAACGTCGCCCCGTCCCTCCGGCCACGGCTCCCGCTCGCGCTCGGGGCCTTCGCAGGAATACTTTTGTCTCTGTCTCACTTGGTGTTTGGAGATACGAAATGCTCAGAGTTCGTAAATCACCCCAACAAGGACATAACCTTGATTCCCTGTGCAATACCAATAGGTTACCTAACAGGAGGCATGAAATGGAAGAATGGCTCCATTTGTATAATTCTGCATTAAAAATCAGCCTATTCTGCATTTAGCGCTGCCTGTGAAGTGTCTCCACAGCCAGGGGAGAAAGGGGCCGGCGCCGGAGAGCGAACAAGTGCCTTATGAAAGGGACGCAAATAGGCCCCTCTGGCCGGCGCCGCGTGGGAGCCGCGCTCGGGTGAGCCCTCGGAGGCTGCGGGGAGATGGGTTACGTGCAGACTGCTCGCGAGCTGCTGAGCGTTTGTGTTCTGCAGTTTGTCAGAGCCGCTCGGTGGCCGTGATCCCAGTTAATTGCTCGGACAGATTACCAGGCTCGGGGATTTGTGGGCGCGCAGCGGTCGCCTGGTTTTGCGGCCGCCGGATTAACCCGCGTCCTGCCCGCGGCATCGGGGCTCGCCGGCGGTGCTGCCGTCCTCCGGGGGTCCCCGGGACCGGGGCAGAGGCGTTCCCCTCCCGCACCGTGCACCTCCTCCTGTGTGCCAGCCGTGCTGGATGTTCCTCTTTCCCTTTCTGCGTGCATGCCAGTGGCAGCGGCCGATTCCCAAGGCAGCATCCCGAAGCGGCACTGGGCTTCGCAGCCTTCAGAGCTGCGTGAATTAGAACCCCAGGCATCGGAGCGAGGCAGCGGCTTCTCTGGAAGCTCCGGGGCATGGCAGAGCGGGCGTGAGAAGCAGCCTGGCACAAGGTTGAGGCGGCACCGAGCCACGGACCGGCACTGGGATGCTGCCAGCTCTGGGCTCGGGGGGAGTCTTGCTCCCATCGTGCGGCGGGTCGCCGGGCTCCCACAGCCGCCTCTGCCCTGGGGGTGCTGGTGCGGCTGCCCTGTGGATAGAAACGCTAAATAACGTGCGTGGAGGGTGGCTGAAGGGGGGTTTGACTCTGTTTGTCCCGACTGCTCTCAGCTTTTGTCTGTCCACTGCTTTTCCTATGGACTTCCACGCTGTGCTGTGTGCCAGTGCGCGCAGATCCCTCGGTTCGAAGGCGCTAAGCAACCCCCGGTGCTCCTTCTGGGTTTGGAAGCACCGTGTCGTTGATGCAGACAGCGCCTGTGCAGCCCGTGCACGTGCCTCAGAGCCGCGGCGGCGTTGCAGGAGCCGCGCTGCGAAGCGGCATCCTAGGGGCGACGGGCGGGCTGATGCCCGCGGGGCAGCGGGTCCGGGTTCACAGCCGAGACAGGGGTCGAGGGGGCGCCGGGGCTGCGTTTCCCAGGCTGCTGCTTCACGTGTTTATAAGGTAATCCCTGCACAGAGGTTATCTTGCACATCCAGCTCTGCAGCAATGGAGATCGCTCATTGCCAAAGCATTTCTCTTGCTTGTGCGTGCTCCTCAAAACGCTCGGCGGCTTCTGGCCCTGCATGAAGCTTCATCGAGGTGGGAGGGATTCAGTCGTCCCAACTTTCCTGGTGGGAAGGAGCTGACGGCGCGTGGGGTTGGTGGGAAGAGCGGTGTTGCTGCTGCCCGCGGGGGCGGTGAGGCCGGAGGAGCCGGGCAGCATCACCACGTACCGGCCCTGGAGGTGGAAGCGCCCCGGCAGCTTCTTCCCGACCAGCGGAGAGCACGGTGAGCTCCCGTCCTCCGGCCTCCTTGAAACGAATCCATCTCCGAAGTGCCAACTTTCCTCCTCTTCAAAGCAATCGGCTGCATCTGACGGGATTTGAGAAAGGCTGTTCATCCCGCGGAGGATTCTGAAACGCGTCGCGTACGGCGGGGCGGCTGCGGTGGCTCCATCTGAAACACCTTCAAACGCCCGAAACTCCATCGCCTTTGAAACAGAGGTTGGCTGGGTTGTGCTCGGCAGCGCAGCCCTGCAGCGCTTAACGCGCACCCTCCCTGTAATTATCTGAGTAGGTTCCTTGAAATCTGCTTTTGTACTTCTCCCGAAGCGCAGGTAAATATTTGTGGGAGTTTCCCCCACTGTGTGAGAACACGGCCGCCTCTCCATCCACTAAGCCGTGGGAGCGGATTTGTGGTTCGTGGGAGCAGAGGCCTCGGATGAGGGGGGCGAAGAAGGGATTTCATCTCCGCTGCGCGTTTCTTTTTTAACCCGGTTTCAGATTTTTGTTGAATTTTCCCTTGAGTTTGAGAAATTATTTTGGGATAACGCTCCCATTCACCCCCAAGATGGGAAAAGGAGTAACGTGAAGATTGCCCACACTCGCCCCGTCTCTCTTTGCAATGGACAAAAAAATGTCGTGTGTGTGGAGGGGGACCCCCGAATAATCGAAATCCTGGTTTCTGGAGGGGTCAGCGAGCAGCGTGAGCGCAGCCCTGCACGTCCCGTCCCACCGACCCGCAGGCAGGGCTGGGTCCGTGCCGCCGCGCCGCCGCAGACGGGTGCTACCTGCGCGGCCGACCGATTTATCCCCTCCCCTGCGACAGAACCCCCCCCAGGCTTTGGGTGCAGTCGCTGACGTGTTCCGCGCACTGAGAGCAGTGGGAGTTCCTCGTGCCCCTGCGCTGCGGGCGGTGGGACGCAGCTCGCGCCGTTGGAGGAGGGTTCGTGCCGTTTGATGTCTCAGCAAAGCTCCGTCGTCCTCCCGGCCTCGCAGCAGCGGTGACGTTCTGCTCGCGCCTCCCGAGGGGCAGATGCTCTCCCGCCTGTTTTGGCCATGGGGAGGCGGAGGATGTGGGGACCCCCCCCGGGGACCGCGTGCCTTTCGGGGGTCAGCGCGGCTCTGTGCGGGGCAAGCACAAGGCGGCAGGACCTCCGGGCTGGACGCGTCCCCGCTGCCTGGGCTGCCCCTGGGACGCGGCTCCCCCGGTGCCCGCTTCGGCGGGGAGCAGGGGGGTGGCAGGGGGAGGGAAGGGGGGTCCTGCGGTGGAGCCGGGGCCCCTGGGTGCCGCCGGCCCCGCCACGCGCTGCCGCATCCCCGCCGCCGCGCCCAGCACATCGCGCTGCGTTGCCAAGACAACGGCAACTCCTACACGCTGCTATTTATTCTGAAGGACACTTGCTCTTATCTGTCGTTGCAAAGCCCTCAAAAGATTGCATGCCACGCAAAAATTCCTCCGAGGTAACCGGACTCGCCGCTCCCGTCCCTAAAGCCGCCTCCTTGGGGACATGCCAGGCCAGCGGGGTGGCCGGGAGGACGTTCCTTGGGTGACAGCCCCTGGGCTGGCACCGCTCGAAGGGACGCAGGCGGGAGGGTGACCCAAGCCGTCCTTGGGGCAGGACGGGGTGACGCCGGGGGCTCTGCCCGCCTCGGGCTGCCCGGTAGGAGCCATGGGTGTCCCCCACCGCGTCCCTCCCCATCACCGGAGGCTCTGACCCGGGGAGCGATGCCAGCAGCGAGGCAGCCATGCGCGGGCAGGTCCCGGGCGGGAGCAGAGCCCCGTGAAGTCGGGGGCTTGAGAACATCATGAGCACGCGGGAGGGAACGGGAAGAGGGGAAAAGATGGTGAGGGGACTGGAGCATCTTTCTTACGAGGAAAGGCGGAGGGACTTGGGGCTTTTTGGTCTGGAGAAGAGAAGACTGAGG
>RSEF01000021.1:1651523-1661772 GCA_003993805.1 Himantopus leucocephalus | reverse complement strand
TCCAGAGGGCCCTTCCAGCCCGGACCAGTCTGGGATTCTGTGAAAAATCTGTTTTTCCTGCGAGCTGCCCATGCCGGGTAGCGAGGGCTGGCGGTTCGGCTTTTGGGAGCTCCCGCACGGCAGCTGGGATTCAGCGAGCGCCCAGTTTGGGCTGGGCGCATCTTCCCTCGCCTCCGTCGCGGCTGTGGGTGAGAGCGCACCACGCGCAGCGCTCGCCGGCGGAGGGCAGGGAGGAGGTTTGGGTGCGAGAGGTGGTCCCTGGGGCGAGCGTAGCGCCGGGGAGGTGCCCGGCACCTCTCCTTCCTTGCACGGAGACGTTTCGGATGGCGCTGGGGAGTCGGGCAGGGGCTGAAACGGAGCCTGACGCGCCGCCGGAGTGAGTGTGAGCATCGCGAAGGTGAATCTGGGTTTAACGCTCTCGCTGGAAGCCCGAGCTCCTGACTTCTCGCCGGAGGAGACGGGGTGCTGCCTGTGGCACCGCCGATGCACGGCGCGCGGGGGATGCTCTTCGCGCTGCCCCCGCGGCACTGCCACCGCTCTGCCAGCCTCTAAAAAAAACCCCACCAACAGCATGTTTTGGGTGGTTTGGTGTTTTTTGAAGCCTTGAAATCCTTCCTCCCCCAGCCTGAACTATTTCGGGTTTTGTTGTCTGTTTCTGGCTCTTCCCTTTCTCCTTCTGCACGCTTTCCCTGCGTCGCCGTGTTCCTCCCCAAAATAAATGCTGTTACGCTTTGAAAAAATACCCAATTAGGGGGAAAAAAAAAATAAAAAGAGATCCTCTGAGCAGAAAAAGACTATGCCTGAGAGTATCCAGGTCAGCTCCTTTAGCTTCATTTGCTCACGCATGGAGGGAGTGTACAAATGCTTCTGTCAACCAGATGCACATTTTGTTGTGCTACCAAGGACTTTACGGGGCGCAGCGCTGCGGAGGATTAGTCTATTTAGCCATATAAAGCTCTCATTAACTCCTGCTGAGTCCGACGAAAGTCTTCCTTGTGTAAAAGCTGAATAAAATGGAGTAAAGATTTTGGGCTTTGGCCTAACGATTTTTTTTTTGAAAAAAAAACCCCAAAACCCAAAAAACCCAAGAAAAATTTGTGTATCAGGCATTTTCTTACCGTGCAACACCGTGCTTGGTGGGGGGTAGTAGCGTCTTAGGGGAGGATGTGAGTGGAGCAGAGCGTCGCAAGGTGCGGTGCTGCTGAGGAGGGGAGCGGGCTTTGGCGTGACCTGACCTGGTGGAGGCACGTTGCATCAAAGCAGAATTTTAAATACTGAGCCTGCCGACGGCGCGGCGCAATTTCCAGCTATTCTGTGAGCAGGGAGCAGTGAGAGGGGCTGCTCGTCCTTCCCGGCTTGCTTAGGGGCTTTGCTGAGGAAGGACCCGGCGCGGTGCCCGGCAAGTCCCCGTGTCACAGGGTCGCATTTGGCGCTGGGTGCCGTGCCCGGCAGGAGGGGATGCTCCTGCTGCGGCGTGGGCGACCACCTCAATAGGAGATGGGTTACACGAGCAAAGAGTCCACGAAGTCTTCTGCTTCGGCTCATTGAAGGATTAATCCCACTGCCCTCCGCGAGGTTGCTCCTGGGACCTTGGCTTGGAAAGGGAGCAGGGGCCGGGCTCCCCAGTACCCTGGTGACATAGAGACCCCGGGGCGAAGGCGCTTGCTGCTGGCGCTCTGCTCGTGCCATCTGCTTTAGATAATTCGGCTAAAAGGGCCGAGTTTGGGTAGCACAGACGCTGGCCGGTTCCTCAGGGCATTTCGCGGTAAAACCCATCCTTGAGTCGTGCGCGGCATTCGCGTATCGGCTGGGAAGCAGCAAAGCCATGTTTTTGGATGGGGGTCCCTGATCTGCCCCGTTTGGGGTGATGGGTTCTGCGGTGGGAGGCGGGTGGGGAGGGGTGCAGGGCACCCTGCGATGCCGTTTCGGGGGGCCCTGTCGGGATCGCGGGGGGAAGGATGATGGCACCGCTTTCCCACGCTGCCAGGGGGTGTTTTGGGTGGCAGGGCTCGGGGAGCCGCTGGGATGCCGCTCTGCCTTTCTAACACGGTCGCTGTCTGTCCGCAGGTCAGGTTGCCCGCTCGGAAGCCATGCTTGGATTTTAATAGCCATGTTCCACCTAGCCATGGACCTCGCCAGCTGCCAGCCCCCAGCCAGCGGCGCCGGGGGGAGGCTCTCACCGCGGCCGGCGCTCCGGCACAGACTGTCCCGCGGCTCACTGTGGGGCGCGGGGAGCGCGGAGGAGCTGCGACGCCCCGGCCCCCCCTGGACCTGCGCCCCCACGCCCCCTCTACAGAGACCCCGCTCCCGCCGGCCGCCCCCCGCCACCCCGCTGCCCGCCGGCCGATCCCCACGCCGGCCACGCTCCCGCAGGGGACGGCGGCACTTGCGTGGCCGCGGCTTCGCCCCACGGGACGGGCGGCCCACAGCGCTGCCTGAGGTCATCGTCTGGGGCCCCACGGGCGAGGAGGACTCCCTGGAGAGCAGCACGCTGCCCGGCGCCTTCGCCACCACCACCGCCACCACCGCCGCCGCGACCACCACCACCACTGCCGCCACCGCCACCGCCGCCACCACGCCGCCCCGCGCACCCCCCAGCACCCCGGCTCCCGCACCCGGGGGGGACGCGCCCCGCAGCAGCCCCGGCCGCACCAGCACCGCCGAGCCAGCCGCCGGCCACAGCAGCGGCGGCAAGGATGCTCGCCCGCCCCGCGGACTGGGAGACAGCACAGGTAGGGTCTGCCGGGGGGCCGCGGCGGTGAATCGGGAGGGCCGGAGGGTCCTGGGGCAGAGAAGTCGCAAATTCCCCCGGTGGCAGCGCTGCCCGGGGCAGAGATAAGTGTGTGATGTTAAACAAGAGCATGCGCGAGGCAGGCGGCAGCTCTGATTCATTGCCTTTATCGGAGGCGTTTTCCAGTAGCCTGCTGTGTTTTTCCCATTAGCGGCATCCATCCGCAGCCCATCTCCCGTAATCGTATTTAGCGCGGCGCTCGGGCACGGCGATGCGTTCCCCCAGTGCTGTCTGCTGCGTGGACATGGATGGGAAAGCTGCTTCCCATTTATTTCAAATTATATTTGTTATTGCCAGTATTAAACTGTGGGGTACCGTTGTATAGTTTACAGAATTTATTCACTGTGCATCGACTGCTTTTAGCCCACAGTGATTTTCTAGTCAAATCGAAAAAGAATTTTATGGCCTAATCTTAATCCCAATTAGTTTATCTAGCCTGCCCTGCTTGGCGGAGAGAGACAAGCCAGCCATAATGTTGTTCCTGACTTAAAGGAGTTATTTATAGCGGCGAAAAAGCTCCCAACCTACACACCTTTTAAAAAAATGCTGGAATCGGATGGATAAATTAGCGAGGGAGTATCGATAACAACTGCCGGCGTGAACTGCTCACTGGGTGATGAGATCTTCAGCTTTATCCCCCCGGACCGGCCACGGTCGGTGCCTCCGGCCTCGGTGGCATCGTGGGGTCCGGTGGGCGCTGGCTGCGGCCGCCCATGCGCCGGCTCCGTTTGCAGCACGTGGGAGCGTGGCCGCGGGCACGCACTGCAGGTTGGTAGTCGGCTGCCTCGTTTAGGAGTGGATGAGCCGGCGGTGCTGCCCGTGTTCCTGCCGGTGCCGTGCCGCCGCTGCCCTCCCTGGCCGGCAGATCGGCAGAGAGCCGCGGCCGCGCGCCGCCGGCATCCCCGGCAGCCTCCCGAGGGACCAACTGCTTTAATCTGCCGGCTCTTAGCTCTCATTAGGGGCTTTTTCCAGGGTCGGAGTTTTTGCTAATTAACTTCTTTTCGCCGAGTGGTGAACACGATAAACTCCTTCCCAGGGCTAAAGGGCCTTTTTGATCTCAGCCCATCCACCCTAAATTGAACAGTGCCTGAGCTCCAGATCTGCTTTTCCTTCCGCTGCCAGCGCTGAGCGCCCAGGAGAGCCCCGGCAAACTGCCGGCGGGGAGCGCCGAGCCCCTGCGGCACCGCCGGACGAGCGTGCCGGGAGCCAGCGGCCAACGCCGGCCGTCTCGAAGCGCCGGTCACACTAGCGCCGGTTTGGCTGGCGACGCGCCCGCGCGAGGCTGTGCATTTCTCAAGCCCTGCTCCTCTCTGTTGTGTAAGCTTTAGCGGCTGGAAGTGTTTGTTCTCTGCTGGGAAAAACATATGGCTACAAATTAGGATTAGGTAACTCGTCTGTACTTTTTATTTGCCTCGGCGAGCAATGCGAGTCCTGGTCCTGCGAGGCGCCGCGCGTCGCGATGGCGGGCGGGCGGGCAGGGAGGGATGCTGCTCTCGCAGCCTGCGGTCCTTCTGCTCGCCCTGGGGGTCGGGGGGGTCCCGCTTGCAGCACCCAAGGGAGCGGGGGCCGCCCCGGGAGCCGCAGAGCCGCCCCAGGGCTCCTGCAGCCGAGGGGACCCCCGCGCGCCAGCGGCACCCTCCTCCCCCCCGGATCGGGTGCCGCGTTCCCCGCCGTGCCTGTCCCATGCCCTCGCTTCCCCGCGTGCATCGCTGGAAAGGGACTGGCTGCTGGGCGCCTGGTGATGCTGGGGGACCGCGGGGGTCCCCGGGGTGGGCGCACTTCAGCGGAGGCAGCAGCGCTGGCTTGGGGGAGCGGTTAGAGCAATCCCGCTCCGTTAGATCCTCCTCTCGCCCCGCTCCTCCGCGCCGAAGAAGCGAGAGGAAGAAAAAAAGCCAGGAACAATGTCTCCGTGACTCACTAGCAGCAAAAACAAGCTTAAAAAAAATTCCCCTGGAATAGCAAATACTCTGCTTGTAGGTAGGAGAGAAGGCAGAGGAGTGATTACTTGTGATGTCCGGAAAGAAATGAGGGGCTGGTACGTGCCGCTGTGGTTTGGTGGGTGCCGCCGGGCCGGGGGGGGGTGTTTTGGGTAACCCCCAGCTCAGGTGCGTTTGTCCCGGTGCCACCTCTGCCTGCTCGGCGCCTGGCAGAGCGCTGATGGCAGTCAGATGGGGACGCAATATGTTCACCCAGGCGCAGTTTATGCTTATGCTTTTCAAAAATGTGCTTCCTTTTTCGGGGGCTGTCATAATCATTTTACGGTGGAGCACGGAAAGAGAGAAATAATTAAAATTCCGGCGTGCTGCAAGCGGCGAGGGCTGTGAGGAGCTCTCACCGGGGCGGCCGCGCGGGTGCTCTCCGTGCGGGCAGGGCTCCTCCGCCGAGGCAGAGCATCCTCTGTACTGCGGGCTCAGCCAAAAAAAAAGGAGAAAAGAGGAGAATGAATCAGAGACTGTCAGAGCGAAGGCATGAATTGCGCTCGCTGGGTTGTCTGAGGCTCTCCTTTCAGTATTATTAGAATAAAGCCGTCTTTAATTAAACCTTTAAGTGCTTTATAAGGCAGAAGACTTTGTGTGTCGTCTGCTGCTCTTAATGGTGATTTGATCGCCGGTACGCAATGAGTTTGGCGTGGTGCTCTGCGGGGGGGGGGCGGGTTCGCCGGCCGGGGGGGTCCTGGGCGGAGGCGAGGGGCTGCCTGGGTGCTGGCGTGGGCACCCGCCGTGCCGGCAGCCCGAGCCGAGCTCACGGCGTGCCCCAGCCCACCCTCCGCTCCCGCCCCGCCGCCCGCCGGGAGCGCATCGGGAATAAATAATAACAGAGAGACGTTCGCTTCCCCGCTGGGGGGTGACCCTGCCTTCGGGACGGGGGCGCAGGAGAGGGGGCGCTGGGTGCGCGGAGATAGCGGATGCAAAAGGCTTCAAAGGAATTAATTAAAGATAAAATGTGTTGAGAAGAAGACCCTGGGCGGTCGGGATGGAGCCGCCTCTTTGATCCGCCGTGCAAGGGCGTGGGGAGCCGCCGCAGCCGGGGGCCGGAGAGGAGGCGAAGGGGCAGGACAGCATCTCCGGGGCCGCCTGTCCCGGGAGGTTCCCGAAAGATCCTTTGTAGGGCTGCGCATCAGCTGCGGTTTTCCTTAAGGATGGAGGACAATGGCTGAAGAAAGCAATGAGCGTGGCCGTAAGCAGAGGTCTCTCTGGCGAGGGAGAAGGGACTCGCTCCCTCCCCGGGATTAGCAGATGTCGTGCGTGCGTGTGCGCCTTCACCCACGTGTGTCTAAATGAGCCAGAAACTCTCCTCTGCTGCTCTCAGAAGTATTTATTGCTCGGTGATATTTGCTGTAACACCTGAGAAGATAAGTCTCAGTGTCTTTAGCATAAGCCTCTAGGATCTTTGTTCTTGGCACGACTATTTCGCAGCAGCAGCAGCAGCAGCAGCAGCAGCAGGAGGATATTCTCCTCCTTTCATCAGTCCAACCTAAAATACCAGGAGGTTTCCAGGAACCCCGGTGGTGGGGTTTTTTTTGCTGAAGAGCTGCATTTTCACTTCAGGATGAGTAATGCTCACTGCGCTGGGTGTCGGCGCTGGTCGCCCTGGTTTACCAGGTTGGGGAACCAAAGGGCTTTGCCCGCCCGAACTCGGGGCAGTTCGGAGGAGAAGCCCCACGGCGGTTCCCCGGCGCAGCGGGACGGGCAGCCGATGACCCGGCTTTGCCCTGGCACAAGGTTTGCCCAGAAGACTCCTCTCATATCTCCTCCACTGTATCTAACCCTTGTGCTTTTTGTAAATTAGTTTTCTTACGAGCTATTAAACGGCAGTAGGGTTCGTGCTAGGGCAAAGTCTGGCTGATCCCCCCGGGAAGGGCCGTTTGTGGCTGGGGCTGCGGCGGAACGGCCACACAACGCTCCCGGTGATTGAATTTTTCTGTCCGCAAGCAGCTTTATCGACTGGGTGAGGCTTTCGGGGATCAGGTGCGTTTTCTGGTGGCTGGGGAAGGTGTAATGCCTCCCGAGTCCAGCCGGGTTTCCCCAGCCTCCCCGCGATGCGCGGGAGGAGGCGGAGGTGTCGGTGCCCAAGGAGCGCGAGAACAGAGGACGGAGCCTCGTGGCAGGGATGGGGACGGGATGCCGAGCCCCGCCAGAAGACCCTTCTTCGGAGAGAAGCAGGCGGGCAGCCAGGTCGAGCGCCGTGGACAGTTGCTGAGCCACCCGAGAGGAGTCCTGCGCCGGTACGGCTGTCTCAGGCAGCAGGTACTGGTGTGCCCGTCAGGCTGGGAGACGCGGCGTGGCCGGCTGCCCGATGCAGTGCCGGGTTGTGCGGAGCCGGGCGCAGTGGTGACAGCGCCCGTTGTTGGCTTCTGGGCGGGCTGTGGTGCTCACAGTGGAAATTGCTTAGGAAGTTATTTTCACAGAATCATACAACCATAGAGTGGTTTGACCTGAAAGATCATCCAGTTCCAACCCCCCGCCGTGGGCAGGGACGCCTCCCACCAGACCAGGTTACTCGAAGCCCCGTCCAAGCTGGCCTTGAGCACCTCCAGCAANCCCGAGCGCAGCAGAGGGGCACAATCCCCCCCTCGCCCTGCTGGCCACGCTGCTGGGGGTGCAGCCCGGGACGCGGGGGGCTCGCTGGGCTGCCGGCGCACACTGCCGGCTCACGGTGAGCTTCTCATCCACCAACACCCCAAGTTCCCCCCAGTACCAACCCCTGAGGAACCCCACTCGGCACTGGTCACCACTTGGACATTGAGCTGTTGAGTGCAACCATGGCCAGGAACGATAGCCACAGCGCCGATTCCGTCTGTGTTTTCGTCATTTCCCTCTCGTTTTCATCACTTCCCTCTCTACACGCTCTTCAGCCGCTCTCAGAAGCCAGTTTCTTTTCAATGCTCATTACTGGGAGCCCATTTGGGATGGTCTGCTCCCCGGCTGGAGGCGATGCTTTGATTGAGGAGCGAGAGGGAGAGGCGTTAGGGCCCGACCCTGCACGTGTGGGTCCTGCTGCCCTGGCTTATTTAGGAGATTTACCCTCTTTTGGCATTTCGCCTCAGTCTGGGAGTTGTGGGAAGGCAGAGGGGAAAGGAGGAGGGCAGCGATCGGCGCGGCTCCTGTGCGGGCAGGGGCGTAGCAGGTATCGACGGCATCTCTTGGTTTCCTACCACTAATGGTAACTCAAGAGTATACTCTGCAAAATGAAATGGAGCTGTTTTTTCCTTTTTTAATTTTATGCAGCCGAGAGGCCTTGACGAGGGTCTTCAAAGAGTTGCGGCTCGTAGCTGTTTTTATTGGGAAAATGAAAAATACGGTCTCCCTAACCAGAGCTGTTGAAATAAAGGCCTTGGGGGATAGAGGTTCTCTTTGTTTTTAATTAAGAGCTTATATCTCCTGTTCGCTGCCATTGCGCACTTCTGCAGTAGCAAGACATTAGTCTCGAATGGATTTTCTCATGGAATTAATTCTGTTGATGCAGAGCTGTCCGGGCGCCGTTTCAAAAGGTGGCCAGCAAGGCCAGAACTCCGCGCTTTCATCTCGGTGGCAAATATGTGGTCTTTAAAATAACATATTAAAAAAAAAAGCCCTGGCGTTTGCTTGCTTTGAGAAGATTGGGTTTTTGCCTGGACTTGGGGAATCTGGAGTTGCATTTTGCGGGTTGATGCACGGCTGCTGCTCACGGGGATGCCGAGGCCGGGTCCCATCGCCGGAGGGGACAAGTCCCCGGCGAGAGCGGAGTGCGCTCGGACGGCAAGAGAGTGGAAAAACCCAGCGATATTTCAGCATTTCCAAGGGTTCAAAGAGCGCTTTTGAAGAGCTTTCCCTCCTGGCAAGCGACACATTAAATTCTGCTGCACTAGCAGAAGCGCGGGGGTTTGGACACACTTTCAATTCCATTAAATACTTCTCCTGTAATTACCCTCGAGTTAAATGGTCACTGCGTCAAATTGCCTAGTAAAAGCCTTGTAAGAGGGAGCCGCTCGCAGCCCCTCGCAGAGATGAGGCGTTTCCCACCGCCGTGGCCGGGGCGGCAGCTCGCCGGGCATCCCTCCCCGATCCCATATACCAGCATCTGCCACGTGCTTCTTCACTGCTTATTAACGTGTAATTAAGTGACCGCCGGGCTCTGTGACTTGCTGGGATGGGAGCTTTGCCGGTTGAAGTGTTTGCCGCGGAGGTGAGCAAACCAACCCGAGCCGCCGTAATTCCTGCATCCCGGTGCTCTCCTGCAGCCTGCCCCGCGGTCTGGGGCGCAGGCTTTCCCTCTGAGTTACGGGCTCGGCAGAAGGCTTCCCGCGCCGGAGGAGGAGGGTAATTTTGCTTTATGAGCTATTGATTTTTATCCTCCAGGTCCCTTTCCTCCAGACAGATTGGGCTCCTAGGGCCGTGTTTAAAATAATGCTTTGCTCTTCGCAGCCGTCTCTCTTTCATCTGGCCTCGCCCCCCCGGTGGTGTGTGTCCCTTACGGGATGTTCCCCTCTCCCGGGACGCCCCATCCGTTAACACCTTCTCCTGCAGATTGGATATTTCTGTTCGATTTTGCTCTATACGGTTCTATATATTTATTCGAAGGCCTAGAGGAAAGGATCTGATATATTTGCAAAGTAAGAGTAAAGACCTGTTAGTCTTTCTTGCAGTGGGTATCGCTGTAGGGCTTCCCAGGGAATCATCCCAGTTACCATCCAGTCCCCGTCCCTCTTCCCATCACTTCTTTGGTGAACACGGTTGGGAAAAACATTTCCCGTCCCCTTGAAATCCCCCCGGGCTCCGGTGCGGAATTAATATGCGATGCAAAGGAATTTTCTTCTATGCCGGTACATATGGCAACTTATGTATGTGATGGAGTCTAAAATTATCCAGCCCTTCTTAAAATCCATGTGTCCTGCTCCCGAGAGCTGCCATCCTTCCCAGTGCTCAGCCACCTGCAATCTGTTCTGCCTGCGCGTTTCCCATTATGTAAGCGCAAGGATTAATTGCATCGTTAGGTTCTCCCGTGTCCCTGCCGCGGCTCCCATCTTTGCAGAAGGTCACGCTTCCGACGCTGCTGCTGTTTCCAAAGGCATCGGGCACTGGGCTGTTTTTATTTTATTTTTAGAGCCTTCCCTTTTATCTTTTTCGGCAGTGTCCCACTGGGAGCTGCTCCAGGATTGCCACGAAGGATGCGGCCGGGCTGGCTGTGCTGGGGTGGGCGTCTCTCCGGACCCGGCACACGCGGGAGCACCAAAGCACCGGGGCGGGTGTGAGCTGGGGGCTGGGAGCTGCCGGCTGCGCTCCTCGGGTCTGTCGGGACATGGGACATGGCTCCTGTCACAACTGTCCTCCGGGGACCCGAAGCACAGGGCCAGAAGTCTTTTTCCGTGCCTTGCCCTCGGCTGGTGGGCTGCTGGCGGGAGGTGGGAAGCCCTGTGTCCAGCTCGGGGGGTCCCCACAGCAGAAGGACACGGAGCTGTTGGAGCGGGGCCAGAGGAGG
>RSEF01000021.1:1591065-1651423 GCA_003993805.1 Himantopus leucocephalus | reverse complement strand
GGAGGTGTCCCTGCCCAGGGCAGGGGGTGGCACTGGGTGATCTGTAAGGTCCCTCCCAACCCAAACCATTCTATGGGTCTATGATTTTCCCTGTGAATTCCCTTGGGAAAGGCAAGCCGGAGGCAGAGCAGCCGGGGAGCCGTAATTTGGCTGTGGCTCCCCAGTTGCCTGGAGGTGGCCGATCGCCCCGGCTGGGGGGAGGATGACTCCACCAGCCCTCGCGGCTCCGGGCTCAACAACTCCCGAGCGATCCTGCCCACCCGGAGCGGTGTCCCCACGGGTGCTGGCTGTCGGTTGGGAGCCCCCCCCAGCCCGCAGAGCCATGAATGGGTTGTGCGATCCCCTACCGGGTCTCCTCCACAAGGGCACGAAGCCCAGCAGCTGCTCCCCGGCGTCGGACCCCTCCGGAGCTGGAGCTGGTGCGGAGGAGGTGGGTGCCAGGTCCCCCCATCCTCTGACACCGCCGTCCCCAGCCCCGGCGTCTGCTTCCCCTGACCCGCTCCGTGTTCTGGCAGCTGCTGGTGCCAGCCGCCCTCCCGAGGAGCCTTGTCACAGCGAGTTTGAGCCAATTGAAGTGTAATTGGGAGTAAATGGAGGAAATGGGTCATTTGCAAAGTAGGTGCTTGAGTCGAGGGAGAAAAATAACCCTGACGCATCCCATCCCGCTGCGCTCCGCTTCGCGGGGGTGCGGGGGCTGGCGAGCAGCCGTCCGTCTGTCCGGCCGGTGGCTCCCCGGGGAGGGAGCGGAGGAAGAGCCCCAGAGTACGCGGGGTCTGCGGCACTCTGCACCTCCCTGCGTTTTGGTGGGCTCCTGCCTTCTGCCGGCTCGGCACTGGGAGTGTGCCAGGATCCGGCATTTCCAAAGTGTTGGCCTTCGGGAAGTCATTCCTCCTCGGTCCTGCCTCTAGAAAACCCCTCCACTGGGGATGTCCGTGGCGTGGCTGACGTCTGCCACCGCCTCCCGCTCCGGACCACGTCCTGTCCTTAAAACCAGTTGGGATCCCTGCTGTTTTCTCCAGCTCTTCTCCCAGATCTCCTCCATGGCGTATCCGCTGGCAAAGTGGAATAATCACTAGAAGATTCTGGGTGCGTGCTTCCTTCCAGAAGCCCTTCAGCGTTTGTGCTGGAGGTGAGTGCATTCGCTCTGCCGGGGCCAGGCCATCGCTCCCCTCCCCTTCGCGCCGGTCCTTCCCGAGCAGCTCCCTCCACGGCACCCTGGTGTGCCGGCACGCCGGCTCCGGGGCTGGGAGCGAAGCCTTCCCCGCGAGCGATCGCTCCCCCAGTGCTTGGCACTGGGCATGCTTTGGTGAATCAGGCTCGCCGAAGGTGACCTTGGTTTTATTATATTAAACTGTCAAGACTCACATTTCCGAGCGTTTGATTTACACCCGGGATGCATCCTGGCAGCAAAGTCCACAGCGCTTCCTAAAAAGGTGTCGCTGCCGGCTGGCCTCATTGCTCAAAATCTGGGATTTTACGGGTCTCTGCCTCCCCAGCGGGGATCCGCACCTCCTTCCCGAGGCAGCCAGCGGCGACGCCTGGGTCCCGCAGCATGGGCAGCGCAGCAACGCCAAGACGGGCGAGCTGGTGGTGGATCTCGAGCAAGGAGCTCAGGTGGATCTCAAACGAGGATGCTCAGGTGGATCTCGAGCAAGGATGCTCAGGTGGATCTCAAACGAGGATGCTCAGGTGGATCTCGAGGAAGGATGCTCAGGTGGCGAGGCGTGGTGCTGAGGCAGGCGTGCCCGCGGGCAGGGCTAACGAAAGCCGGGGCAGCCCTTTGAGCCCTGCCGTGGTGCCCGCTGGTGCTCCCGAAAGCTGGGAGGCGGCTGTGCTGCGTGCTGGGGGTGGCCATCCAAAGGCGAGTTACCTCTCTTTGTGCACCCACTCCGAGCAGCCTCCATCTCCCCTCGGGTGTCACCGTGGGCCTCCGCAGCCTCGCACGGCTTTTCTCCTGCTCTTCCCCGGGCCAGAAGCATTTTCCGTCGTGTTTCTGGGGACTGGAGTTGGAGGTGGGTGGGCTGGGGAGGCGGGGAGCGCTGCGAGGTGGCGGCTTTGCCCGGGGAGCCGGGCTGAGCTCCAGCAGCTTTTCTCCCTTGACGAGCGTTGTGGGCAGCGTGGGCACAGACCCGAACCCCCCGGGCTGCGGGGATGAGCTCGGGGGGGGACAGACGAGATAACAAATTTCAAGGGAGTCAAAACTTTTGTCCTTTGAGAGAAGGCAGCAGAGCAGCAGCAAGACCTGCGGCTGTCAGCCCATCGCCTCCCCGGACCCACGGCCGGAGCATCCCCGCCGGCGTCCCCGGCACCGGCAGATGAGCCCGTGCGCTCTTGGGTGGGAAGAAGCAGCGATTTCTTTGCAACATGCTCCCGCACGAGCGGGGAGCGCTACACATGCATTGCACAGATGCACATATATATATATATATATAAAACTTCTTGTTTTCCTGTCATGCTAAGACTTATTTATTTATTAAAAATACCATCCATCAGGAGCTGCAACATCTGCTTGTGAAAAATAGCACATCCTTGGGCTGCAGCCAGGAAAATCATTTCATTACGAAATTGCAACTGTAAAGCGGCACAAAATCACAAACATACTGTACATCGAGATGCTTTTGTTTCCAAACTGCTCATTAGGAATGATACACGAGCCCAAATTATACCCTGTGTAAGGTGAATTACGCGAAAATGAGCCCACCCGACCTTCTAAGTGAGCAGCAGTTAGTGCGGTAATTATTATCTCTGGTTAATCCTGCACCCACTGCAAGGCTGCGCTCAAGTTTCCCTTTCCGTCCCGGAGGGGATACGTCTTCACATCTCTTCCGTTCTTCGTGCCTAATTCGGGCTGACAAGGAACATACTTGAGAGGATAGGAAATGAGAAGCTTGGCTTAAAGATTATTTTATGTAAGGCAGGAGGGAGGATTGCGTCGCCGCTGCCGGGGGCGGCGTGCGGCCCCGTGCCGGGGCAGGGCTCGGGGGAGGCGGCGGGGGGGGTCTGTGCGCGGCGGGGGGCTCTGCTGGCCGCTGGCCGGGGTCCCCCGTGGCTCCCGTCCCCACTCTCTCTCGTTTCTTTTTCTCCGCAGGTCTGGCGGTTCATCAGATAATCACTATTACCGTGTCCCTCATCATGGTCATAGCCGCTCTGATAACAACTCTTGTCTTAAAAAATTGGTAAGGTCCCTCCTGGGTCTGGCTGGCTGGGGGGGATGGCGCGGGGACGGGGACGGGGTGGGGACAGCGGGTGCCTTTCCAGCACGAAAGCCCGTGGCATCCCCTGGGGTGGCTTTGGAAAGGCATTGCAGGAAAAAATGGGGGTTTTTATACCGAAAGCTCCAAGGGAGACAGAAGCGCCTGGGTTCACCCGTGCCCCTGCGGCTCCCCCACCTCTCACCGCGTGGTGGGTGGCTTTGGGGACCAGCACGTGGCCAGGGTCGGGTGGCCGCATCTCACATGGGACACGTGCTCATCGCCGCTCCAGGATCGCCGCGCTGCAACGTGATGCCACCTGGCGAGGTCAAAGTCGTGTGTTGGGCCACGGCGGGTGTCCCCGCGAGGGTGCCGGGACCTGCCCTGTGCCGGACGGCGTCTCCTCTGCCGCCTGCCTTAAGCGGCTTTGCCGCTGCTCCTTAAATCGCCAGCCCACTCGGCAGGCAGCGATTGCATTTTCTGACCTTCCCCGCACTTCCAGGGGCTGAAGGGCATCTCCTGAGCCCCGCGGCTGCCGCCGGTTTGAAGCGTGCCCCATCCCCCAGAGCGCTCGTGCGCTCCTCCAGCTTAATTTGTCCCGTTTGTTCTCTCGGCGTGGCTGGGCGTATGGCAAAATAGGTTAGCTTTTCCTTCAGGCGCTCGTGACTTTACCTATTTTCCCAGGGAAACTGGCCTACTTTGAGGTCAGCGTTGCCGGTGTAGCGATAGGGCTGCGGCTCCGGGCTGGTGGGAGAGCTGCCGCGCGGTGCTGCCGGCGATTCTCTCCTCCAGCCCGGCCGCCTCCTGCCCCTCTGCCCGCCCGAGCGCTCCCCGGGTGCTGCAGCAAATCGATTCCCGCGCCCAGGAGGAGATTAGATGATGAAGCAGCCTGTTCGCTCCCCGGGGATAGAGGAGAACCTCTTTGCAGGGCTACGGAGGCACCCGAATCTCGGCGGAGCTGTAGCAAAGTGTTGCACTTGGCCAAAAGCGCCACGTTTCTTGCCCCGCAGACGAGTTTCTTTGCTGGGAGCCCGCACGCGGGGAGCGCAGCTGGTGATGCTCGGCTTTGTATCTCAGACAGGATCTGAACTTCCCTAGTCGTAGCAGGGTTTCAATGAAAGAGTGTGGAAAATACTTTCTAAAACGCTTCTGGGATTTTTCTCTCATAGTGGTCAGAAGCAGTACATGTCATTGGTCCTGCGTGGCTGAACAGCTCGAGGAACCTCATGCTGAGGCCAGAAAGGGGGGGGAAATAAAGAGCGATCAGTGTAGAATAGGAATTGTTTATAATCAGTGAAATTGGGAAATCACCGGAGGATACCCGCAGGCGAGCGGGGTCAGCAGTCAGACGTGTCCCAGGCAGAGAAGCAGCAGGGCGGGTGAGCGGTGGCTGCGCCCCGTGCAAGTGTCCTTCTTGTCGTTACTCCTTCTGCAGCCGTGCCGTGGTGGAGCTGACGGTCAGTTTAGTGACCGTCTGTTTCGGTCGCGTCAGCCGGCGCAGAGCAGGCTGCGCCCCACTGCAGGCAGGGGCTGCCGCCCCAGCGGGCGCCGGTGCCGGGGGAGCCGCGCAGGTCCCCCTCCGCAGGCAGCGCAGGCAGCGCCAGCATCCCCAGCTCCCGCTGCCCTCGGAGTTGCGATCTTCCGAAACTCCCGTGTTACGATAGGCACTGTCAAGCCTGTTCGGGAAAAAGTGACATCTTAATGAATTCAGCGTCTAGACCCGTAAATAGGAGCAGCCTGATCTGGGGCAGGTTCCCGCGAGCTGCCGTCTTCCTTGTTTCCCACATACGGAACCAGAAGCGCTGCAGAGCCACGCGATGCCGTGGGAGCCTGCGGGGCCCGTGGAGGCACCGGGGAGCAGCGCAGCCCGCCACCAGCCCTCGGCCTGGGGGGGTGTCTGCCCTGTCAGACCAGTTTCTGAGCTTATTTATCCCGATACATTAAAACCCTTTGGTGCCTCCCGAATGGAAAGGGTTTAACTTCATTGTTCTCACCTATGTCTTTTCACTTAAAAAAAGGCTTTCATTTCCTGCAGATACAAACATGTGACTTGCTAAGTAATTCCTTTGGTGGTAAAAAGCTTGTATCTAAAATTCAAATTTGATCCTTAAAACGAAAAAAAAAAGGCAAGCGGAATGGCTGCTTGGCTGTGGCTGATCTTTCCAAAGTGCCTGAACATGCTGCTGGGGATGCAGCCCGGGATGCCGGGGGCTCACTGGTTCCAGTGCCTAAAGGGGCTCCAGGAGAGCTGGGGAGGGACTCTGGATCAGGGAGGGGAGCCATGGGACAAGGGGGAACAGTTTGACACTGAAGGAGGGGAGATTTAGATTAGATATTAGGAAGAAATGTTTCCCTGTGAGGGTGGTGAGCCCCTGGGGCAGGTTGCCCCGAGAAGCTGTGGCTGCCCCATCCCTGGAGGTGTTCAAGGCCAGGTTGGACGGGGCTTGGAGCAACCTGGGCTGGGGGGAGGTGTCCCTGCCCGGGGCAGGGGGTGGCACTGGGGGGGCTTTAAGGTCCCTCCCAACCCAAACCATTCTGTGATTCTATGAATTCTAATCTAATATTGAGTGATGTACAAGTAACGGCCAATAATGTGAGTTCCCCTGCCAATGCCTGATGTGTCCTGTCCCTTCTTCTCTCCCCCGCCACCGCAGCTGCGCACAGAGCGGGCGCCCGCGGCGCAACAGCCACCAGCGCAAGCTGGACCAGCAAGAGGAGAGCTGCCAGAACCTGACCGACTTCGCCCCCGCCCGCGTGCCCAGCGCCCTCGACATCTTCACCGCCTACAACGAGACGCTGCAGTGCTCCCATGAGTGCGTCCGGACCCCCGTGCCCGTCTATGCGGAGGAGGCGTTGCACTCTCCCGGGGATTATAAAACAACCTTCAATGGAAACAGGTGAGGCGGCCGGCGCGGTTTCCCTGCGGGATGGGGGGTCTGCTGCCCCCTGTCTTCCCCAGGAAGATGCCCCGGGAGCGCGTGGTTGGATCTGCCTTCCTCCGGCTCTCCAAGCCGCCGGGATGCTCGCGCGCGCCGCGGCTCCGCGTGGGCACAGCCCCTGCGCTGCTGACCCTGCCGATGCGGGTGGGCAGTGGGCTCAGCGAGCCCCGCCAGCCTTCGGCCCCGCACGTCTTCCAGTTCCCGGCTGTGCCGCCAGCACGTAAATGCTGCTGGATCCATCTTCCAGCATTCGTGCTGTCTCCTAAGTGGCATCGAAAGAGCTGCTGGGTTGTGAACGAGCAGGGTGATTAATGGGGGAGCGGGTGGCGAGAGCCAAATGAACCGTTTGTCTGGTGTGAAGTAATGATGCATTAACAAGGGGACTTAATAGCAGCTGGCGGCGCGGCGTAAAAGATGCGAGCCCTGGCTCTGCGTGCCCCTTGCCTGCATGGGGAGGGGGGTGACCCCGCGCCCGGGGTGGCTCCCAGAGCCCTTCACTGGGCGCTGGTGCAGAGTTTCACCACGCGGTAAATGCATGTCCCCCATCAAAGCCAGAGGAAAAATCAGGAGGAGAGATTTGAGGGAGAAAATGAGCAGCTAGCGCTCCGCGCTGGACCATGGCACGCGTGCCACCCGCAGCTGGCGTCCACCTGCACGGCGGACGGAAGCCTGGAAGCCAACAGCTTAGTAGTCATGTTTTTAGCCATCACCTTCTGTGTGCGCATGGGGTTTTGCTCGTGCACATTTTCCAGGGTTTCCTCGGGTGGTGGAAGGCAGAGAATTGGCAGGCGTTTAAACTATTTCGGTGAACGTACACATGCGTTGATTTTGATGTGAACCCCCGCCAAGCGGTGTGGGGGTGCCCTTGTTCTGCCTGGAGGGGGTTCGTTGTTTTTCTGCCGTCGGGTGATGCTTTCTGGGACCTCGGTGGCCTCGGTGCGTTCCCGGTTCAGCCTGGCGGAGCCGGCGCAGGCGGTGGGCACGGCAGCCCCAGGCGGTACCCGCGGCAGGCGGCGCGGGCAGCGCTGCTGTTGGGCGGTGGGGGCATGGAGAGGTGGGGAGACAGCAGACGGGAGATGCCCCACTGCCATGTGGGGTCAGATATCCCCAGGGCAGTTGGCTGCGTTAAAAGGTGCTCGTGCGCAGGGGTAAAGACATTCGGTATTGCCATCCATCTTTCCCTTCTTCTATCTCTGCTTCGCACCACTTGGTTTCCGAGGCCAATAAGCCCATTCAAAGCATTACTTTAGAGATATTCCTTTTTCCTGTAAAAAAGCTGACTTTTGCAGCAGGCCACCTCGGCTTGCTCCTTGTGTGTTATGTACCAGCACGTGCAAGCCCCTTTTTCTGCTCGCTGCAGACCCTCTTCTTCTGACCGGCATCTTATTCCCGTGGCCTTTGTGTCTGAGAAATGGTTTGAAATCTCCTGCTGACTGGCCGAAGCCTGTTTGACTTCTGGGGGCAGGGCAGACGCCGTCGGGCTGTTTCCTGGTACGTACCGCGCTCCCCGCACCGTCCCCGTGTCCATCACCCCGTGCCCATCGTCCCCTGCTCGCCAGCGGCCGCTCTCTTCCCTGCCTGGTGCCATCCTCCCGCGCGCGCTGCTTCTGGGCCGTCGGACCCGAGCAGGGTGGCTCAGCCGGGTGGGGTGGCCGGAGCCATCCCCCGCCGCGGAGGGGAGGTCGGGTACCAAAATGGCTTTTCCATGGAGGTGGATTACAGACGGGCCGGAGGTAAAAAGCAGGGACTGGGATGGATGTGGACTTGAGAGCAAAGGGTCCCCGGGGCAGCCTTGAACTTCAGCCTGATCTTGTGGTTCCAGCCCACCTCTAAACCTCGACAAGCGGTAGTAATTTCCGTGCCGTGAAATGGCCTGATCTGTAATTAACCTCTGGTTGCATGATGGACAGCCTGTCTTGTTCAGGAGTCACACATCCGATATGCACGCTCCATCGGTACCCGAAAGCTCGTTTGGTGATGTTTGCTGTCATAAACACTTCCATGCTCCCACTGCGGGGGTGCCGGGGTCCTCCTCCGCCTCCTCCTCCGCCTCCTCCTCCTCCTCCTTCTCCTCCTCCTCCTCCTCCTGCTCCCGTGCCCTCCTTGCTCCGTGGGAAGCCGAGCCTGCAAGCCCGTGCGCGCAGTGCCCCGCAGCCGGGTTCATGCCTCGGATGCTGCTTCAACCAAAGGCGTACAGCAGTGCTGTACTGGTTTCAATAGTACCTCGTTTGAGGATTTTTTTTCTTTTGTTTGAACTAGCTCGGGCCGTTCTCACCTCCTCGTACTGCTTTCGAAGGTGGCAGGGCTGATAGCGGTGGCAGGAAAAGCAATTAGGGTTCACTGCGTGCCAGCTCACCGTGGGGCAGCAGTGCCCGTTCGAGCCACACGCTCAGGTGAATTAATTGGTCTGTCCCGAGTCCCCACTGTAATGAATCATATATTCAGCATAAATGAAATTTCCAGCCTTCCCTGACTGCAGCTCACTCGGAATAGCCTGTTTAACATTATGCTCAGCTATTGAACACAGAAATATAATTAGGTTAGAATGGAAGGGGAAAAAAAGTCCATGGTCTCGGCTGTGCCGGGGACGGCCGTGTCTGGGCAGGTTGGGCGAGGGTTCAGCCGCCTGCCCACCGGCGTCGGTGCCCGCAGGGTCCCGCTGGCCCCGCTGCGCTGCCGGGGCGGCTCTGCCCCCCGAGAGCCTCCCTGGCTGGAGGGGCTTCCCAGTTCAATGGGAAAAGGCTCTTACTCCCCATCTCTTAACGTTCTCGCATTATTTCTCTGACTCTTTTGCTGTGGCCACTGCCTGGGGGGACAAAGCGCCAAGGTACCTGGCTGGAGGACTGCTGGTGGTGAGCAGGGGCAGCTGGAGGATGGACGGGAGAGGTTCTGCAGCTCTTCCTCAACAGCACGTGCGGGCGCTAGCTTAGACAGCGAACAGCAATAATCCACTCTCCCTTTTCCACCGTGAGCTTTGCAGTTCGTGGTGTCTGTCTGTTGGCTTGAAATGATGTAAAAAAAAAAANAAAAAAAAAAAAAAAAAAAACCAGCACAAAACCCCAAACCAGTCATACTTGGATGCCATCAGCAGCTCTGGTGCCTGAAGCAGAGGGAAGGAGAATGAGCAGCTCTGAGCCGTTGCCCGCTGTGGGAAGCTTGTGCGATTCCCACCGCTCCTGCTTGAGGTCCTGTGAGGCTCTGCCAAAGCCCACGCCCTGGTCATCTCCATAGATTTCTTTAAATAGTCCAAAGCCGGTCCATTATGCCTTATTAAATCCTTGAAATTCTCATTGACCCGTTTTCATGGAATCCATAAAACGCATATTGACGCGCTCTGGAAAAATCTATCCGAGTCGTACCTGAAGCATTAGCTCCGTAATAGTGTTTCAATTATTTATACAGTTCTGGAAGCTGACGTTTGGTTTCATTGACGTTAACAAAGTGAAATTAATCCAAAAACTGTTCTCTGCATGTGTACACATGCACACGTGTATTCGCACCGGGCGATTGCCATAGATCCCTACGGTGTGTGGGGAGTAGTACAGAGAATGTCACCACGGCACAGATAGCAGGAGGAATCGCCCTCAGCCCAAAATGGGGTCAACCCAAATCCTTTGGAAGTTCAAAAATGGTCGCTTAGTATTTTTCCCACACCGTACCGTTCCCCACGCACGTGTGCCTACACCCTCTGCCGGGGTGCGGTTGTTGGAGTGAGGAGCTGCCAGGGTCACGGCGTGGGTGTCTCCGGCGTGGGCTCTGCCCCGTGCCGCGGTGCTGCGCGGCCGTCCCTGCAGCGCCCGGGGTGGCCGGCACGGCTCCCCGCAGCTTCCCAGAAGCCTGCGGTGGAAGGATGCATCGCAGCCCCACGCAGACAGCGTTGTGCATGAACGCGTGTGTGCCAGTCGGGACATCCCAGCGACAAGATGAATATTTCAAGTTTCACATGTCACTGTGTAAGGTAAAACCTTCCGAGAGCAGATGGCGTTGAGATGAGCTCCCCGGTAGGCTGTCCCCTGTCCCCGTGGCTGCCTGGTACTGTCACCGGACAGATGCTGCTGAGCACAGGCGGAGCGGTGGGACGGAGGATGCCTTTCCAGCACTCGTTCCTGGAGGAGAGGCGGGTGGCAAAGGAGATGCAGCTGCGTGGGGCTGCACCGCCTCTGGAGGGATGGCCGCCTTCCGGGCTGGCGTTTACAGTAGCAGCAGCGTAGCCTGAAGGTGACAGCTGATGTTGACCTCGGCAGAGGTGGAAGGATGCTGTAGAGCACGCGGAGCCTCCTGGCTGGAGGGGTTATGTGGGGCTTTCTCTTCCCAGCCCCTCTCCCTCGGCGTGCGCAGGGGACGGAGGGGCACGAGGCGGGACATGGGGGGCTGTCCCCGCTCCGCAGGCGGTCAGACGCCGCACCGCTCTCCGCACCAGAAACCTCTCTCCTTGGAAAGGCTCAAAGCACTTCACAAGTTTTAATTGATGGCTCTTCACAGCTCTTAGCTGTCTAATAAGCAAATTAGTACTACCGAGGGGGTAGAGTCGGAGCTGGAGGCACAGTGACGATGTGGCGGGGGACAGGGATGGCAGGGCAGAGAGGGAGCGCGGACATTTCGGCAAGATGAGCACCGCGGGGCTGGTTGGAGCTTAACGTGGACTTGACGTGCTACAGTCCGTCAGCACTGTGCGAGTGCCGATGGTCGTGCTGCCCAAATGGCAGCCCGGCGTTTGGGGGTGCTGGCGGCCCCGCAAGGTTGCGCTGGGCGCTTGCAGGGGGCAGACGTAAGGGACAGCACTGCGGGACGGTCTCCAGCCTGGAGACCTGCAGGCAGCGCTGCGGCTGTGTCGGGAAACCTGGTGAAACTCAGCTAGTTACACGGCAAGCAGATGTTGAAGTTATTTCCCGGGGTCACGTTCATCCCGTGCCAACAGGAGGGTTCCTGTGCCGCCAGCGTGCCCGGAGCGCTGGCTCGTGCTGGATGTCACCCCTGGGCAGAGGCAGCCCGGCGTGCGGGTGCCGCAGTGGCCGCCTGGCCCAGGGCTGGTTTCGGTGAAGAGCAAAGCAGCCGAGGAAAGGATTTGTGCCGGGCAACTCACAGGAGAATCATCTGCGTGGAGGGATAAGAAGGAGAACTCTCTGTGCCGTGGTGGCGGCAGGGGACGGAGGGGACGCAGCGCCACGGCAGAAGCAGGAGCGGCCGCCGGTTTGCAAAGCGAAAGGTGGAATTTGCTGAAGGCTCGAGTGGCTTTGGTCGGGCCCCCCAGCAAACCGTGGCCGTTTTGGTTTGATTGCATACTGGCTTCGGGGCTTTCCGGAGTGAAGTTTGAGATTTCGCATTGTTCTTGCCCTTAATCCCACTCTCTTTGACTGAAAAACCCCGTGGAATGAGATTATACAGAAATCTGTAAGGTTGATCAAGTGCTGACCTACTTCGCACAAAGAGGCTATTTGGAATACAATATAAATTTTACATTCTGCAATGCGTGCGTTAAGCAGTATTCATCCGGAACTGTGTAAATGTTGGGCATTGCTGTTAGGGAAGTGGCGATTTGAGACCTGCAAACCGAACTGGTACGGTAACACTGATCTGACCCCAGCTTTTGCACAAGGCAGTTAAAATTTACAGCATTGTATGGTAATTCCATGCTTTGAACATGGCGAGCAGCTGCTGTGATGGCCCCGTTCTGCCTAACAACAGCAAATGGGTTGTATTAACATTAACAGATAATGAGTCATCATAAAAAATCCAGGCTTGTCTTCGGAGGAATAACAGCAGTCCCAACACAGCCCCGGTGCAGGAGATTAAGGACTCTGTAAAATCTGTCTCGCTAATTAAGGCTTCGGTGTTGTTCTTGGAGATGGTATATATTGGGCATCTTGCTTAAAAATGATGTTGAAGAAGGAACCCTTGAACGTAAAGCGTATTGCATCTCTAGATGCTAATAACCGGCTGGTCAGAGGTCATAGCATAGATGAGGGCATATATGTCGTGAGCGCACTGTAGGCAGCGCTTCTGCGTGCGCTGTGTCTGATGCGCTGTGTGTGGAGCCCGCGGGTGGGTGGCTGTCCCCGGCACGCTTAGCTGTAGCGCAGCGGGTATCGCTGTACGTAAGGTCACAAACGCGTAAAGCAAGTGGCCGCACGCTAGTGGTGGGGAGTAATTGTCTTTGCATAAAGGTTTAGAGATTACGTAGGGAGAGAGATTTCAGAAGACGGCGAATAAATAGCTTAAGAAGAACTTCAATAGGATCTCTGTTTTTGATGCTTAACCAATTCTCTATTGATTTCTTTAGGGCGTTTAACTTTAGAAAATCTTGTTAGTACTCATCATCGTCTTCTCATCTGCCAGAGCACTCGCTGCTCTTAGCCCGAGTATGAAAAGCTCCAGAACGCAAGGATGCCCAGAAATAAATCAGGCTTTGCAAAACGCCCTGAGGAGATAAAAGTGTGCAGTAAGGCCCTCCGACGCCCCTCAGTCACTGCCCCTGCTCGCCAGAAGCGTCCCCGTCCCAGCGCCTGCGCCCCCATTCGGAAGGCTGCCCCTGGAAACACGGCTGAAAACGGGCTGGGCCAGGCGGGGGCTTCTCCAGGGAGGCAGAAGAGCGGTCCCGGTCCCCCCGGGGAGGGGGAGGTCGCTGACATCCCGCTTCCCCCGTGCCCCGCTCCCCCGGGACGCTCTCCCGCGGCCGTGGGCGTTCGCTCCCCGGAGCCCTGCGGGGAGGAGGGGAAGCCTCCGGGCTGCTGGGGGGCTTCAGAGAAGCGATGCGAGTCGTGATGCACGTCCCTGTCATGATTTAATCTTTGTTTTTCTTCTCCTCCTTAACAGGATTCCATTGGTGAACCTGTAAAAAATATAAAAAAATAATGGGTTACCTGTACCTACCATTTCTGTTTACCAGTAGGAGACTCAAAGAGCAGCGTTCTATGGGCCAAATATATTTTTATAAAAATGAACACGCCTATAGGTAACTGCGTTTTTCAAAGAGCGCGTTTTTTGGAGAAGAGAAAGACAAACGTGTGAGCAAAGAATCCCGTGGAGGAAGAGGAACCGGCGAGGGACCGAGAGGGACGGACGGAGCGCCTGGAGCCTGGACGTGGACTGTGACTCTGAACCTGTGCCAATAATACCATTATGTGCCATGTACCGATGCAAAGACTTCGCGAGAAGCCGAAGCTAAGTCGATAACGCCTAGAAACGTTGTGGAGGACGAGTGGGGTGTCTCTTCTGGTGGGGTCATTCATTCTGGTCCATACGCATACATACATACGATATATGTAGAGAGGAAATATATATATACACACACAAACACTTTTTGTACTGTAGCAATTTTTGAAGATCTTAAATACTCATTTTTAAAGAAGATGTCATGGGCTAAAAGTCTCATTTCTTTAACACGCATAATATGAACTAGGTGAACCGATGTTTTCTACTTTGGCAGCTTGCCTTTCAAACCTATATGTGTATATATAGGTAGACATATATACATATATATACGTGTGTGTGTGTATGTATAAACATATATATGTATGTATACATATATATATATATATATAGTTTTGGTTCTTTTTGGAAACGCGTTTCCAGTGGTGGTGACGTGACTGGACCGCGGCAGCGGGCGGTGGGGGAGATCCGGGGATGGCGTCGGTGTGCACCGCGCTGCCGGCGCGGAGCGGGGCGGAGCCTTCTCAAAAAAGAGTGGGAGCGCGGCCGCGCTGCCCCGTGGTTCCTCCAGCTCTGGAAGGATCAGCGAAGCGCTCTGGAGGCTGGTCTGGAACGAAAGGGGCATGGAAATGGGCTGGGATTGTAGCTAGAAGGATGCGTCAGGGCCCAGTTCACAAAGTGCATTCCGGCGGTTGGAGGGCAGAAGCGGTGTAACGCCGCGGCGAGGGGAGCCACTGCGGGACCCGTTTCCCCGATGCAGGATGCCGCCTGCGCCGGGCAGATCCTGCTCGGGGACCCCCTGTCTGAGACAGTGCTCCTGCACGGTGGTGTTCGCAGGAGGCGGGCAGCGGATCGCGGCGCGGGGCAGAGCGAGCGGGAAGCGAGCAGGGAGCTCGCAGCGGGCAGGTCCCCTGGCGCCCGGCAGCGTGCAGCGGCTGGAGGCGGTGGGGAAGGGTGTATTTGATAGGACGAGGGGGAATGGATTCAAGCTGGAAGAGGGGAGATTGAGGTGAGAGATGAGGAAGAACTTCTTGCCTGTGCGGGCGGTGATCCCCTGGGGCAGGTTGCCCCGAGAAGCTGTGGCTGCCCCATCCCTGGAGGTGTTCAAGGCCAGGTTGGACGGGGCTTGGAGCAACCTGGGCTGGGGGGAGGTGTCCCTGCCCGGGGCAGGGGGTGGCACTGGGGGGGGCTTTAAGGTCCCTTCCAACCCAAACCATTCTGTGATTCTATGATTCTATTTCCAGACTTTTGTAGCCAGATACATCATCGAGGTAGATAGGAAGAAGCCCGAAAGCCCGTGTCGGTCTGCCCTTTGTTTTGCAGAGCTGTGGTCCCTGCTGCGTTATGTGCGATGCCTCGGGGCTGGCCGGGGACGGTTTTCAGCACGGACTTTCAAAGGATGGGCCTCACTCAGCACAAGAGACAGATTTGGGGAAGTGAGATGTGGGAGGTTTTTTTGGAAAATGGTTCTAAATTGATGCCGACACCAAAGCTTGCTCAGCCCCTTGTGAGAAGCAAGGGAGGAACAAGAACAAGCCAGGGGTCTCCTGACCCAGCCCAAGGCCAGCGGGCGCCGGGAGCCTCTTCCTTTGCTCTCGTGGTCTTGGCGGGGTCTGCCGTGGCAGGAGAAGATGCAGCCCGCTGTCCACGAGCGTGGGGATCATTTAACAGCATTAAAAAGGGAATATTGCCCCAGCGGTTTGCCAGAGAAGTACGGTTCTGCTGGCTCTGGTTTGCTGCACCGCTCTAGAGACACGTCCCTTCGCCTGTCCAGCTCCTGCTGGGGTGGGTGCTTTTGGTGACAAACACACCAGCCTGCCCGCAATTACCCCTGTTCACGTCTTGCCACGGAGTGGGGTGCTGCCGCCGGTGCGGCTGTCTGTGCCGTGTGCCGTGCCCCTCCGAGCCGGCACCGCCGGGAGAGCCAGGCCAGAGCGGGGATGGCGGCAGCAGGTTGGGGTCTCCCAGCCTGCCCGGTGTCTCACCACGGTTTGCTTCTGCTCTTTAAGACGTGCCCTGCTCCAAGCCCCGGCATGCCCGCATGGGTCGTGCCCGCGTGGGTCGTGCCCAGGCAAAGCTTGCCGAGGGCTCCCGGGCGACTGCGCCGTACGGCATCGTGTGCGGGTCTGCTGCCGATGGGTCTCGGTTGGGTTGCTCCAGCGTTACGTGGGTGGGAACGACAGCAGAGTTCAGACCAAAGTCCTCCCGTTCTTTTTGTAAACTGCCCTTCGTAACTATTAGTGATTTTTTAGAATTGTCCAGATACACGTTTCTACTCATCCGCTAATTATTCAGCTCCATTTCTTTATTATAATGAGTGTGCAGTTAAAAGATAAAAAAGTAGAAACGTCTGGTATTGCGCGTAGCCACGTGTGCAGTCTCTTGTTTCTGTACCTTTGCTGTCCCTTCCTGATGGAATTGCACAGTCTGGTTTATTTTTCCCAAATTTTTGGAAGCTGCTTTGAAGTCTTCCTTGCCGGACCTGACGATTACCGGTGGGCTTGAGCCAAACCTCTGCAAAGGCATCGCAACGTTCCCTGCGACTCCGACGAGCCTCGAGCATCGCCTGGGGCACGTTCGGCAGCGGGGTCACTGCCACCGGCAGCCGGAGGGGAGGAGGGGGGGTCCTGTTGCTCTCGGTCAGATTTTAGTCCGTGACCGAACCTGTTCCTTCTGCGGAGGTGGTTTTTCGTGAGCGCTGAGCTGGGCGGGCACAGGCGGCAGCGGAGGTGGTGTCCCCGGGGCCGGGTTTTGGTGCTGGGGGTGTTTAACGGGGTTGGGCCCCTCGGCCTGCCGCAGCGCGGCGGAGATCTGCTCTTTTTCGTGTTTTTCGCGAGAGCAAAGCCTTCCGTGATGGGGCGGGGGGGGGCTGCTGGGCGGCTCTCGTGTCCGGCTCTCCGGGGTGCTGGGTGGGATGTCTCCCCCCGGGGGGGGACGACACGGTGTCTCGCCGGAGGAGCGACCCCCTGAAGCTTTAGCGGAGCTTTAGCCTTCCCTGGGAGACGCGGGGAGTGTTTGCCCCGGAGGTGTCCCTGGGTCTGCCCCGAGACGGGAGGCACGGCGGTGCTGCCTGGGGGGCAGTTATCAGCGCAGCGTGGTACTGTGTCGGGATTACAAATGCCCCCCCTCAGCGGGTGCGCCGGGCAGCCCCCCGGGTCCTGCTCCCCCCCGGGTCCTGCTCCCCCCCGGGCTCTGCCGGCGCAGCCAGAACCCGCCCAGGGAGCGCGGATTGTGGGGAACCACTCCAGGGCGGTCCGTCCTCTCCGTATGCTGGGGCTTTTGTGTTGCACTGATGTAAACGGTGCAGCCCCTGCGAATTACCCTTGCTGGCCCAGGGTTTGAGTTCTCCTCCTTTGTTTGACTTCGCTGAGCGTCACTCCGCTCCAGCTCGGGAGCCGCCTCTGTTGTGCTTCACCCATTCGTCCTCCAGTTTTCCCGTCTGTGCTGGCTGTGCCCGGCCGTTCGTGTGGGTATTCCAGTGTGATCTCGATAGCAATTTGACGTCATAAAATATATCTCAACTCCCTCGTTCCCGGGCGTTTGAAGCATCGGTCTGTGTTTCTGTGTGTATGTATGGAACGCGCTGCCTGAAGGGGGGTCGTCAGGCGGAGCTGGGGGCTGGCAGCACGGCGCGGGCAGCGCCGGTGGCGGTGATGGTGACGGTGATGGAGAGGTGCCCTGCGCTGAGCCCGGCACCCAGCTCCTGCAAAATCCCCCCGCGGAGCTGGGGGCAAGGAGGGGGATGTGTGTGTGTGTCTGTGTGTGTCAGGGAGAGAGAGAAGAGGCAAATGACTTTGACCTCAGACGACGGGAGCAGGTTCCTGACGGCAGGACTTGCACGAGCTTTCCACATAGTCTGCAGAAGGACACGTCCCGGTCACCGAGAGCCGAGCGGTGAGCCAGGGAATAAAAGTAGATGCACAATCTTCCCTTATTTATAAGGACCAACAGCACTTGCACTTTATCAGAGAAACCCTCCCATCCCTATGCATGCCAAGCACACCGACAAGGGACGACTGCCAGGAGGAAGGGGAGGGAAGGGGGACGGGAAAGGCCGGAGCTGGAAACGCGGGGATTCACGAGGCAGGTTCCTGGCATCCCACTGTCTTTTGTAGTACGGAGAAATGAACTGTGGTTATTTCGTTCCCTACCATTGATGAAAGCCAATAAAAAAGAAAGAAAAATGAAAACGTAAAGTCACTTTTTAGTGGAACGGACCGATTGAGCAGATCTTTTACACCGGGGAAAAGGCAGGCAAGCGCGGTGTTTGCAGACACGTTCCCTCGTGAGCTTTGCCACGTCACGGCCACATTGTCTCGCCCCGAGGTCTTTGGCTGCTGCAGCCGCAGGTGATGGCTCCAGGCGGGCTCCTTCCGTCGCTGCCCGTCACCGGACGCGAAGCTTCATCCCGAGCTGGCAGGAATGGTGCCGGGTGTCGTTGGCTTGAGCCGGCCCAAAGCTCGTTCAGCAATAAACGGGGGAGGTTTTGCCAACGCTCGCGCCACCGGGTACTTTGAATCGGCTGGAGCCGCTCGCCCAGGCAGCGGGGCCGTGCTGCTGTGCGGGGACCCAAAGGTCTTGGGCACATTTGGAGAATTAGTGATGTTTCTGTTGCCATTCAGTAGCCGAGCCCTTTTTCCAGCCCGATGGCGTTGTGCGGGCAGTAGGAGATGTTCCACCGTGAAATACAGCCCTGTGCGCTGGGCGGCATCGTGTGCATTGCACTGCATTGAGGGGCGGCTGGCGAGGTGGCGAGCATCCCCGGGGAACGTCCCCGCAGTGTCCAGGGCGGTCGCCTCGCTGCGGTGCCGGGCTGCGGAGCTGCGGGCACGCGTGTGCTGGGAGTGGACGGAGGTACAGCGAACCCAGGGGAGCAGCCGCAGCGCGCGGGGTGCATCCACCACCGCCTAGCAAAACTGTACCTCAGTGTGCCCTTTCCTTGGAAAAAATTGAGCTTTTTACTGTGTTTTGTTTCATTGTGGACCTGGCAGCTTGAAAAAAGGAAAAAAAAAAAGTTTTGCTCCTTGCTTTGGCGTAAACTTCCAGCTAGCTGCTGCCTGTTTCTTTTCGGTTCATTTTATGGATTTCTCAGCCCCTCAGTCGTCACTAAGGAATGCGTCACGGCTGCCGAAAGGCTGCCAAATCCCCCAGATGTGCAGTGGTGTGTCTGTGTGTTGCTTGTGGCTCTGTCTTCGAGAGGGAACGGCTTGGGACGAGCCCGTCTCCCCTCCAGCCTCTTGCCAGGAGCCAGCAACGCTGGCGGCCGCTCCGCTGCCCCGGCAGAGGTGAGGCCGGCTCTTCCCACGGCGAGCCCAGGGGCCGCGCGGGACTCTCCTCCGCCAAAACTCCTCGCGAACGCCGAGCAGGAGGCGCAGGGCTCGCTGCTGCTGCCGAGCCGGGGACTCGGCGGCACTCCGGGGGCTGCGGGCAGGGCTCCTTGCTGCCGCCGGCGCTGGCGGGCACTTTCCTGCCCCAAACTAGGCTGTTTCGGGGCTGCTGGTCCGGGCGTTCCTGGGTACGGCGGGCAGGTCGGTGGGGTTTGGTACTCAAGCCCCTGATTTTTGCAAACCGGGGTGTCCCCAGGGCAGCGTCTGCGCGTAGCATCCCCGGCAGAGCGGGTCCCGCGGCTGCCCGTCTCCCCAAACCTCATCGTTTACCTTCACTCTGTCTTCCCAGCCCGGGGAATGGGCAGCCCGGCGCGGCGGCGGGGGAGAGGCCGTGCCGGGGACGCGCTCCCGGCGCTCTCAGCCCCCCGCGTCCTTCGCCGTGCCGTCGGGAGGTCGGAGCAGCAACAGCCAAACCAGCGCAGGAGAGCGTGCAGGGGCGGATTTCGGGTTACCTCTTCTCCATTGGCAGCTTGTTGCGAAGGAAGGTAGTCCAGCTAAAATGGTAGTTAAATAGTAGATATTCTACACATATTATATATTTTGTAAAAAAAAAAAATTAAAATAAAATAGAACAAAAATATATCTATATACTATCTCAGCCCACCCATTTCAGGACGAACGTGGTTGGAATTTTCATTCAACCAGGTATAAAATCTCTAAGCGATTTTTTCAAAACCAGCAAGAAATCCCTCACCATTTCCGAAGTCCGTGGGTTTGGTCTCCAGATCTCATGTAACGCTTCTCACACATTTTTAAGAATTATTCTCAGCGTTTGTAGGTACATTTTTAATAGTGTCACGAGTGGAGATAATATTTACTTTGAGAAAAAGTATATGTTGCACAAAAATGTACACTAAGGGCACAGATTTCTGACCCAGATTCTTCTATTTTAGGTTCCGAGGGGTTTATTTTTTTGTTTGATAGGATATGTACAGTGAAGTTTACACTTTATTTTTATTTTGCCAAAAACCGTTTTCTAACATGAGACAGCTTTTACTTTGTAACCGGTTTTACATCACTGAGTACTTCTTTATTTTCCTGGGAATATCCTGCACCGTGAGACCTCCGGCGCGGCCGTGTGCGATGCTCTTGCGGGCGCCGTTCTCACGTGCCGCCCTGGCAGCGGCCGGCCAGCCTGGCGCTCGCGGCTGTGGCCGGTGGAAGCGGCCGGCGCCCTTCGGCATCGCGGTTCCCCCCGGCGCGGCCGCGGTGCGAGCCGGGGCGATGGTGGGGTGCCGGGGAGCCGGCTGCCCGCGGGGCCACGCAGGCGAGAACTGTTTTCTTCCCGAGTGGTTTTTAATTTGTCTCTGTACTTGGAAGCTGTGTATTTGGAAGCACTGTAAATGCCACCCCATACCGATTTCCCTGTGTATATTTAGTACTCTGATGTTGCTATTAAAACTGATATGAGAACCGCGCAGCCGGGTGCTGACTGGGTTCCTCTGCGCGGCGGCGGCGGGCCCTGGGGAGGGGATGGGGTGGTTTGGGGGGGCCGGGGAGGGGGTGACCCCTCGGCAAGAAGGAGCCCAGGGGCTTCCTTGGAGAAATGTCCCTGGCTCCCCGGCTGCGCGTCCCTCGGGCAAGCGGCTGAGAAATGGACCGGGAAGAGGGTCTCGCGCATCCCCTCGGGGTCTCACACATCCCGTCGGGGTCTCCTGCGTCCACTCAGGGTCTCGCGCGTCCCCTCAGGATTTCACACACCCCCTGGGGGGCTCCCCACCGCCACAGCACCCACCTCCCGACCCCGCGGCAGAGGCGGGAGCGCGCAGGGTCCCCAGTCTCACCCAGTGTCCCCCGGGGCGCGGGGCGGGGGGACATGCGCGTGTGCGTTGGGACGAAGGGCTTGAAAGAGGAAAAGCCTTTAATAGGATGGTTAGGGAGTTAATTAAACGTCACTAATGATGTTTTAAACAAACAGCTATGCAATAAGGTAAGCAGGCGTTATGGAATTGCTTAACCTAGATACACGCTTTACATAAAGAGAAATGTTTGCCCTGAGCAGTTGCCTATTAAAATGGTATTTCTTGTTTGCAAATTCGCTTTGAAATGGGTGACGATGGTGAACGCTCGGGCCGTCGTGCTCCGTCCCCGGCGGGGCTGGCCCTGCCGGTGCACAGCCACGCGCTGCTCGCCGGACAGACGGACGGCGGTGGGGACGCAGCACCGCGCGGTGGGGGCTCTTGCGGAGTTTGCCGGGCAGCGGGGACAGCTTCCAGAGCCCCCCGTGCTCCCGCTGGCGTCCTCCCCTGCCCTGCGACACTGCGGGACGGCCTGGCTGCGATTCTTCGAAACGCCATCTGACCCAGAAAGGGGAAAAAAAGCCTTTTTCAGTGTCTGTGTCGGCCTTGAAGAGGGACAACCTGAGAAGACAGAGCTCGGCACGGCCGCCTGCTGCTTTCATTTCCCGGCTGTGGCAGCAGCCTGCCTGCGGCGCCCGGAGCCTTCGCAGCTCTCTGTGCCAGCCCAGCCGCCTGCCGGCACGCCGAAACAGGGACCAGAGGTGCTGCCCATCCCCAGCCTGGCCAAATCCTCCCCAAAAGCCCTCTGCTGTGGCAAAATATATAGGAAAATAGGGAGGGATGGCGTGAGATACTCTTCATTTTAGGGCCAAATTGCCAGCTTAAATCACCATGACAATGTGTACAAGCTACCAGGATGCGAATGGCCCCGAAGCTGCATATATCATCCGGAGAGCTCTGTTCGTTTCCAGATACAAGTGGGATTTCAGGGCATGAAATACAGTGTTGGGATCTCATTCCTTTCCCCGCTATTTATCACAGCCGGACACGTACTCGCCACCCTGAGTTGTTGCAAGTGTCGCTGCTGGGAGCGCAAAGGAGAAATACCGTGCTGAGCCGCGCGGCGTGGGAGAGGGGACGCGGAGGAGCCGAATGGCGCGGGCGGGTGCTGCGCGGTGCTGCCGCGATTTGCGTGGTCGGCTCAGGCAGATTGCCGCGGGCGGCCGGTGCAGCTGCAGGAGGAGGCAGCAGCTCGTCGCCGCGCTGCTATTTGGATGACTTCTTGTGCTCCCTGAAAGCCCGTTGCTGCAGGAGCTCCTGCCCAGCCCGGCCAGCTCAGCTTTCTGCATTGCAGCCGAAGGGGAGAATGAGCCAAATCGGCATTCCCGCAGAGCCAGCGCCGCAGAGCCGCCCGGTCCTGTCCCCCTCCGGCACCGCTCACCCCCGCCACGGAGCCGGGAGCGTCCCCTCCTGCTGCTCGCCCGCCCTTCGGTGAGGACCAGGGCACAGCCACCGTGTGCCCTGCCCCGGGGTAAACGGTGCCTCAAGCGGTCCCCGGGGCCGGAGCGGCCTCGGCTGGGTCACCGTCCCCTTTTCAGCGCTGGAGGCTGCGATCTCCGCGTCCCTTCAGGGCTGCCTCAGCCCAGCAGCGAGGCGGGACTGAAAAATGAGGCTGGAAACAAAACATGAGTGCACTGATGCCGCAGCACACAGTTCTGTTAAAAAGTAGGACTAAGCATTATCCAAGTTTAATTATTATAATTATACCGGGGCAAAGTAATTGCTGGAGATATTTTAAGCATCAATCAACATGCTAATTTGAAAAACGAAGCCCTGATTTATCCAGGGCTAGGTGGTAACCATCAACATGCAACAATGCTGCCTGCAGGAGGAGGAGCCCACCAAGAAAGGGGTTTTTAAGCTGGTCCTATCTTCTTAATTGCAAATAGGGATTTTTGGGGGGGAGGGCGGGGGGGGGTGTGGTGAGACAAGAAGGGGGAAGGTAGAAAGGGGTCCCCTGGCCACGGGGAACCGGTTGTGCCAGCATTCCCGTGTCCCACAAGACGTGCAGGAGGAGCCGGGCTCCCGGTGCCAGGCTGGGCTGCAGGAGGAGCATCAGTTTTGGGGAGAGAATGTGGTGACCGCAGCTCAGTGGTGGCTTTGAGGAGGATTGGCTGGGGCCAGATGATTTAGCGATGCTGAAATCATTTAAGCTTGTTATTGTGGTTTCTATGGCTCTCTGGCTGGATGTAACAAATTGTCGGCATCATTTTCCAGATGGATCATTCTTAAATCATCCAGGACAGGCTTCAGGGCTCAGCACTGAAGCGGTAGAAGGCCCTTCAGTTCAATAAATGCTGCAAATGTGCTATATTGAGTGCTATTTCTTATTAAAAGTTCAAGTACATCATCGGAGCTGATGGGTCTCACAGCCAAGATCTCCGTGCTTCGCACCCTTTCTACGTGCCATTAGTTCCCCGTGGGGATGGGGGACAGGGACGGGGCCGTGCGTGGGTGCCCACGGCTGGAGGCAGGGTGGAGGGGACGCTGGCAGATGAGCTCAGCGGGCAGCTCGCCCCTACCCGCAGCATCCCCCTCCTCGGACGGGTACCAAACCCCGGCGGGTGTCATGGCCCAAATGTGTCTGGACTTTGGGCTGAAGAAAACCTTTTATTGCGAATGGAATTATTTGATTTATCAAAAAGTCCCATTGCAAAATGGAGGGGTTTATTACTGCTGTTATCAGTCGCTGAAGCAGACCGTGGGTCATCCACCCCGGCCTCGTGCCGAGCCCCCGGCTGCAGCCCTGCGGCGGGGCGTGCTGCGAGGCAGCGGGGCTCGCATCTCACCATTTGGCCACAGCCATGCATGCCCAAGGAATGACGAGCGCTGAGAGAGCGTTTTATCACTGCCAGGCAATTTGTGCTAATAAGCAGTTTGAAGCAGCAAAGCCTCTCAGCAGAGAGATGAATTATGGCAGGAGGGCGTTGGAAAGGAAGAGCCCCGAGGATGCCGCAGTGGAGGAGACCTGCACGGAAAGCGCCAGCGCTGCCTGCGGTGGGGTCAGCCCATGGCTGGGATCAGCCTGCGGTGGGGTGAGCCCATGGTTGGAGTGAGCCCATGGTTGGGGTCGGTCCGTGGTGGGATTGGCCCATGGTTGGGGTCAGGCCGTGGTTGGGGTTGGTCCGTGGTGGGATCAGCCCATGGTTGGGGTCGGTCCGTGGTGGGATCAGCCCATGGTTGGGGTCGGTCCATGGTGGGATTGGCCCATGGTTGGGGTCGGTCCGTGGTGGGATCGGCCCATGGTTGGGGTCAGGCCGTGGTTGGGGTCAGCCCGTGGTTCTCCTCCGCCTGCCCCCCTGGGATGGGGAGCGCAGCAGCTGCCCGTGGCGTGCGCCGGAGACCCGCTCCCCAATGGGACTCACGTCTTCTCCTGAAGACTCGGGAAGCACGTACGGATGCGATTTGCAGGATTCAAATGCAAGGCTGGTGTTAGATCTAATCTTGGGTTTTATTGACGCTGATATGACCTGAGCCCTGAGACTCCGGGACCTGCTCTGCTCTGCCAGGAGTGACAAGTCTATATGTTTTTAATAAACTTACCAGAATGAAATCCTCGCTGTTCCTCTAGCTCTGTTCATCCTCCGAGCATGATATTAACTGAAAACTCACATTTATCTTAGTTCCTTGTCAGGCCAAAACAGGGACAGAGTTTCTTCGGGGTTATTATTATCTTTCCCTTGCAGATTTTCAAGCGTGAATAGGGGATGTGACTGGAGCGGAGGACGGGAGGCAGGAGCTGGTGACAGGCGTCCTGGGAGCCGTCTCCACGCCTCTGCCACGGCAGAGGTCCGGCACGGGAGGTGTGTTAGCAAAAGCTCCGGTGCGACCTCAGGGCTCGGCAAGGCAGTGTCCCCGTGCGAAGCCCCGTGCGAAGCCCCGTGCGAAGCCGGGGTCAGCAGCAGGCTGGAGTGGGCAGCACGGGGTGCGCTCCCGGCGCCTGGCGCCCGCCCGAGCAGGGTGTCACTCCAACAGCAGTGTCGGGGGAAGCACGTCCACCTCCGCGGGTGAGCGGTGTCCTCTCAGGTGCGGTATTTATTGACCTGTCAAAGGGCTTAGACATGGCTGACCGCGCTTCCCTCTGCAGCAATTGATTTCAGTCAGCTTAGATCAGGGAACAGTTGATTTCTTTGCCTGATAGTCACTCTGGCCCTCGATAGCGCGAGTGTTTAGAAATACATCACCTGGTTTCACTGGAGAGCATCGCCTGACGTTTCCGATGGGCAACACTACATGTATGGCCCAGCTATGGCCTCGGGGCTTTACTTTCCCAGAAAAAGACATGGTTCAGCAATTTTCATTCAGCCTCTGGTTGCCACTGAGTATTTCCGAGTTCTCTGCTAACCCACAGGACCGCTCTGTTCATGGTGGTGACAGGGGGGCCAACCCTCACCCCAT
The DNA here is from genome assembly GCA_003993805.1 of Himantopus leucocephalus. Lineage (NCBI taxonomy): Eukaryota > Metazoa > Chordata > Aves > Charadriiformes > Recurvirostridae > Himantopus > Himantopus leucocephalus. Next base: position 1,626,560 of record RSEF01000021.1, on the reverse strand, counting down.
TTTTGCCTGAAAAGTGGGATCCGCTCCGTGACAGCTCAGTGCTTTCCTCCGAGTCTCCGCTCTCCGACCCGGCTGGCTGTGTGACCGCGGCAGACCTGGAGCGGCCCGTGCCCGGGCTGTGCTGCGAGGGACACAGCCCCTTTGCTCTCCATCAAGCGGAGCCCGATGCGGGGAGTCGGAGCGCAGCATCCCGGTCCAGGGCTGGCCGGGTGTCCCCATTGCCGGCCGGTACGGGAGCCAGAGTGCCGTCCTCCCCCGGGCGCGTTTCCAATTACCAGCACATCTTTCTCTACCTCTCTGCATTTAAAAGGCTGGCCGGCACTTTGCCCTCGGTCTATAAAAAGCACAGCTTGACATTTGTTTTTCCCTATCTCTCTCTCATTCGTGTTTTCCTTCCCCTTGCTGCAGACTGCGCTGACATCCAGACCAACAGCGATACACGGAGCGGTGGATTGCAGCCAGCGCCATTTATAAAATGGTTTTGTGAAGCCATGAGAAGAGCAATATCTGTGTAACACTCCATAAACCTGTACATGGAAGCAATTAGCCATGATCGCAGTCCCTGGTACAGAAAAGCCCCACATTCACCAATTTGCTTTCAATCAGCCCCGAGAGCCGCTCAGCTGGGAACCATCCTGCAGCCGGTGACATCCGTCGCTGCTGCTAATGCTTTGGGCTGGTATATTTGCTCTGTTACTCCCCCGGGGTCGTGGAAGGCAGGAGCGCTCAAAACGTGGCCCTCCTGGGCAGAGAAAGGGGGACACGTGGGTTTTTCTGCGGCCATATGTCACACATCGCCGGGGCAGGAGCTGGATCGTGCGTGCACAGAGGCACTGCCCTTATCCCACCAACGTCTTTGCAAGTCTTTGCCACATCCCTGCTCGGTGCCGTGAGCATCCCGCGGGTCGTGTGTGCCAGGGAGACTGGGAATGGGAGCGAGCCGTTCGGAGCAGACCCCGTCCGGGGACACGGCATGCTGGCAGGGACAAAGCCCGGTGACAGCTGAGTGACACCGAGCAGCGGCCGCCGGAGCCCAGGAGCATCCTTTGTCCAGGGGCTGGGAAGAGAGCGGACAGTGCAGCCTCGCCGGTGGCAGCCAGCCAGGAGCGCTGGGCGCATCGAATGAGCAGAGACAGTGGCGGGACAAAAGGCCCAAAAGACGCCGCCCTCGCTGGAGCCCATCCGAGCGCGCTTCTAACCCCCGGAATTGATTTGGAACACTTCTCTGGCCAAGCACAGCCCTCAAGTCACGCTGGGGCTATACAAGTGGAGTGTCAGCCTGAGCTAGGCTTGAGGGCTGCAAAGAAAGAAAAGAAAAGAAAAAGTGAAGGTTCACAAGCGCCGTGAAATTCCTTCCCGGAGTCCAGCTGAGGCTCCCCGCGAGCGGGGGAAGCACAGCACCCCCGGCAGCGGCAGGGCTGGCGACACGATCCCCAGGGCAGCGAGGAAATAGGGGCTGTGTTTTCAAGGAGAAAAAGATGAGAAAAGGGAAAGGACTTGGAGAAAGAAAGGAGGCGAGGCATCGGTAGGATGCGGCAGGAACGGCACCAAATGGGCACTTTCCAACTTAAGCAAAGTTTGGAAGAGCTATTAAAGCAGGAGATCAGTGAAGGGGGAAATTGAAATCTTAGGGACTGGAACGGAAAATTAGGCACAGATAATGCCACAATAGCACTAGGGTTTAAAGCACCCTCCGATAATTTGTTGTGAAGAGCTGTTAAACGCTCCCATGTGAGATCGTCTCTCTAGCCAGGCGCCCGCTGAGCAAAATCCCCAAAGCAGCGCTGTGACGGGCACGGCTGCCCCCGGCGTTACCCGTCAGTGCTACAGAGAGCAGGAGAAAACCCGGAGATGAAGAAGGGGCCAGAGATGCTCCGGTGAAGCAGCAGCAGTAAGACCTGAAGGAGCTGATTTCCACAGCCCTTTCCAAAAAGCAGCAGGAGGTGGTTTGGCCGCCCGAGGCTCTCCGGACTCTGCCTTGCTATGGCTCTGCTGGAGGAGACGGGGCCGGTGGCACCCGGGGGGGCTCACACCCTCTGTCAGCGCTCTCACAGCAAATGCAAGCGCGTGTGCAGTGTGGATGTTAACACAGAAAGCGGCTGCAGAGCCTTTCCCCCTCATGCGGGCTGTGGGAAGCGAAGGGAAATTGTGAACATAACACACGTAGAGGCTGAGCAGAGCACGTGGGAGCTGACGGAGCAGCCATGTGAAGTGGGGTGGGAACGGCGGCGGGGCTGGACGGAGAGCCCATCCGTCACGCACGCTAGCGAGAAGGGCTTTGCCATGGCTACGAGGACTTGAAACACCATTCGGTCCATGAAGCAAGAAAATCCCCTCAAAGAAAACTGGCTGTAGCAGCCAGACACAGCTCCGCGCCGCGGCCGAAGCAGCCCTCGCTGAAGCAGCGCTCTCGGCAGCCCAAGCCCGGGCGCTGCCTCGCAGGAGCTGGGGGCCACCGGCACCGGGACACAACTGTTTCAGAAAGAGAAGGTTCTGCTGACAGCCCGTCGCAGCGGGTCGTGCCGGGGCTGGGCAGAGCCGGTGCCTGCGCTCCCCCGGCCGGGCTGGGTGCTGAGTCAGCCCTTTGCCAGGGGCGGGCGGGCGGGCGGGCAGCTGCCTGTGGGGCAGGAGCCTCCCAGGCTTGATTGGGCTGGGGGAGAGGTTATTTAACACGCAGGTGAGGAACCAGCACTGCCTGGAGCTCAGCCCCTGCTCGTCCCCCGTGGGAGCGTGGTGAGAGCTCGTCCTCCCTGGGAGCAGCTCGTCCCGGTGGGTACGTGGGGGCCGGGGGGCACTTGCCCGTTCTCAGAGGCTGCCATCGCCCGCTTTCCCCTCTAGCCCTCCAGCCCGCGGCAATAAGCCTGGTTTAGGGGGATGTGCTAATCTGGCAGTTGCTATGAGACCCACTTGATGTTTTCGATGCAGCGTGGAGGCAGGTGAGTCATTAAGAGGAATGTTGTGTTTTCTGGCACCGTTTGAGGAGCTGCGGAAGTTTCCCGGTGGACGGTGGGACTCAAACGCCGAGAGCCGCGGCTGTCCCCGCGGCTTGTCTGCAGCAAGGGCACGCACTGCCCGGGGGAGCCGGGAGCTTCTCCCCGCCGCACTCTCTCTTTTCTTTGTGGCTTTCCAGACTGTCAGTCTCCAGCAGCTTCTCGCTACTTACAGGAGAATATTTCCCAGGGTTAACTCCGAGGAAGGGAGAGATTAATACGTGCTTGGCTCTAATTGCGGTGCGGGCTCTGCCAGCAGAGCCTGCGCTCCTGGGCTGCAGCCCGGCGGCTCCCACTCTCCGTCAATCCTTACGGCTCTTCTTCCAGCCAAGCGCGGATGGAGAGCCGGCCGGGAGAGCCGGCGTGGCCGTGGGCATGCCGCAGGGGCACCGGGGCGAGGGGACACCGCGTCCCCCAGCAGCGGGAGCTGGGGCAGGGTGGGGGTCCCGGCGGTGGGCGGGAGGGGAGGGCAGAGGACGGCTCCTCCCGTGCGGCTCTGGATTTTACCAGAATGGGAATCATCACAGCGGGGTCTCGGGCTGCGGCACTCACCATGTGCAGCAACTTACGTAACGGGCGGAAGGAACCAGCGCAGCAGAAATTTTTAATTATGTATTTGACACTAATATTCTCAGTTTGAGTTCATGCAACGTTGGTTAGTTACCTCAGTTAATTAGAAATTTTACAGATGGATAAAAAGTTTATAAACCGCTGAAAAGAGCAGGGCATTCGAGATGGCGGCGGTCTCTCCCTCCGTTTGTTCTGGAGGAGCCGTGCCTGCAGCAGAGCCCCAGTTCCCACTCCCCCATGAGGCGTTTTTGCTGGTGGATACAGACCCGCTCCCCGCAGCGTGCGGGTTCGGGGCCCCTCGGCTGGGCTCAGCGCGAGCTGCTGGGCGAGCCTGCCCAGGCTCGGGCATCCCCTCGCGGGAGCGTTAATTGAAGCCCAGTCCAGCGGTAATTCGCAGTCGTGCTAAATGTGATCGATGGGCCCCAGCGATGGGGACGGGGCAGTGGCTTTGGCAGCTGTGATTTAAGAGCGGTCCGAGGCCAGAGGACGGTCGATTCGGAGGGCTCGTTGTGCAGGTCCCACGGCTCGTATCGACACACCCCGAAGCGCTAATTCAGGTTTTGAAAATGAGGGTTTTTTCCTTCCTCCCTGGCATCCTTCACTGGAGTCTGATGGAGCAGAGGTTCAGGGAGGATATCGATACTCACTTTGATGTTATCAGCATGTTGGAGAAATGGGCGTTTGCTCCCTTGCTGCCCGGGAAGCGTGTCGGTGATGCTGAGCCTGCTGTGCCGGCGGCGGGTGCTGCTCTGCCGAGGGGTTTCTGCAGCAGTAACGCATCAGCTCGCAGCATTTCGGTCCTCGGGGGAAGAGGGATTCAAGGAGGGAAACATTAAAATAACACCTATTGTAAAGGAGTGTAACAGCCCAGGCTATTATTTACATTTCAAGTAATAGCTCGGCGCTGCGGTGGCTCACGACGGCGTGCGCGGCGTCTCAGGGCTGCGCGCGAGGAATAAACCTGATGGATGGCTGCACTTGGCCTGTGTGTAAATCTCATGATGGAGGGTGCTCCTGCGGCTCCGGCGGGCGCTGCGAGGCTGCCGCTCGCTGGGGCTGGAAACCCCGGGGCAAACACCCCAGAGCCGCCGCTGAGGTTTCGGCCCCGGTCGAGCCCGGAGCTGCCCAGTTTGGTGCGTCTCCTCCTCGAGCTGCGCTGGGCTGGCATCCGTGCGGGTCCTCGCAGCCGCTCATTGTCGCGGCTCGCGGCCGCAGCGGGAAGCTGTTCTCTCTGGGCAAACCTGCAGGAGATCCCTGCCCAGACAAACTCTCGTCCATACCAATTTAAATTATTTTTTTTAAGCCTGTGCGTTTTTCAGATTTGGTGTCACTAATATACAGAAACAGCAGCGATGAAGGTTTTAAAATGGCTGGTGGCTCATGCAGATGCTAAAGTCTCCTGTGAAGTATGCAGCCTTGCAAATGGAATAAAAGTGTTTCTTCTTAAAGTATTTGAAATCAGTTTTATTTATGTAATCTGACAAGTTATTATGCACAGTCCGTATCTGACTTCATGATTTATGGGAAAGATCCTCAAATCTATATTTAAAACTACTGTTTAACAGAATTTTTTGCCTCTTCAGCTGAGATAGAAGCACCATTAACAGTTGTTGCCCTAGAGCTCAAGTACTTCATTAGTTTAGGAAAATTAATTTTTTTTCCATTAAATCTTTCTGGGATTCTGATGCTATATTTGCTTGTAAACCTTCAAGAATAAAGAAAAAGTCTTCTGCTAGTTGTGATCTTTGGTTTCCTCCTGTCCTTAAGGTTTTGGCTATGTGCAACCTGTGGCTGCATCGTTTGGCTCTGGGTTGAGCACGGGGAAATCCCGCTGCCGTCAAGGGAGATGTGCGTAGGCAGAATCAGACCTCGTAGTTCAGGTGGGGAAAGAAAATCATGACCCGATTTAGAGAAGCTCATCTAGAACTGCTTCTTGTTTAGATTCTTGCGATGCTCTTTCAAAGGGTTACTGGAAAAGCTGACATTTCTGTGGCCAGGCTCCAAATTCAGTCTGGAAAGCCGAAGCGTGCTTCAGCAGCATCATCACCCCGGTTTGCTGCTCGCCCTGGGAGGCATCGCTGCCTCCATCGCCCCCTCGCCCAGCCTCCAACCCGGGAGCGTGGGCGCCTCTTCGAGGGTCCCTTCGGGTCTCCCCTCTGCTCCTGCGCCTCCCCTGCGGCGCACAGCGGTGCCCCTGCCTGCGCTCGGGCACCCGTGCATCCCCGCGGTGCCCTGCCTGCGCCTCGCCGCGGCGCGGGAGCTGCCGTGCGGCGTAATGCCAGGCCGTGTGCTCTCTGCTGTGTCGGCCCATTTCTTCATGGTTTTGCTGCTGCAGTTCAAGTGCCTCTGCAGAGCAGGAGGAGGAGAAACGGGAGCAACTGCCCGAGAGCTGTGGACGCAGGGTAGGGGTGTCCCAGCCCCCCCCAGCTCTCGGGGCGATGCACCCGCGGGCCGGGCACGAGCAGGGGCTGCAGTCGCTCCGGCATCGCGCGACACGGGCGGGCAGGGGTCGGGGTCGGGCACTGGAGCCCCTCGCACCGAACGGAGCCCCTTTCTCTTTCCCAGCCCTCCCAGTGAGCAAAGCCCCCGGTTCATAACAGACCGCGCATCACCCTCGCTGTTAACAGGGCTGCTTCACAGAGATAACAGGTTTTATTTAGCACTGAATAAAGAGTAAACCAACCCAAACTGAAGGGGGTCAGACAAGAGGCGGTAGCTGTTTAAGATGAGCTGGTTGCCCAGTGCTCCCTGCATGCGCAGTGATGCGCGTGAGCAAGGCGTCACACACCCCACGTGCCGGTTATGCCCTTTACCGTCTCTCCTTGTGAGCAGCAAAAAGGAGGCGGCTCCTGACCTGGGGGAGAGGCGCAGGGGCTGAGGGGCAGAGATGCCACATGCTGGGGGGGTGCCACATCCCACCCCCGCGCTGCGGTGAGCGGTGGGAGGTTACACAGAGATGCTCTGTGGAGGCTCAGGAGGTCAATTCCGATACCCAAAACTGATTGTCCGCAATGAAAGACGGCAGCGCCACGGGGTGATGGTGGCATGGTGAGGTTCCTGCCTCCAGGCCATGCTTAAATAGCCACCTCTTATCCACGTCTATGAAACTCATTTGGGGTGAGCTGGGGTGCTGACCGAGGCGGCGGATGGGATGTTGTCACCGCAGGGCACCGGCCAGCCCGTCACCAGCAGCGGGTGGTGGCGTTTGCGTGGTGCTGTGATTGCCCAGGTGGTAGGAGATGCTCCAGGAGCGCTCTGGAAGTTCACGGTGCTCCTTTTCTCCGTCCATCTGCCGCTCAAATCCCGCAGAGAGGTGGCTTTTCAAGTGAAGATTAAGCTGAATTAATTTGGCTTTCTCTTCATGAGCCCAGAGAAAACGCCAAAGACTCTTCTCATGTGTACAGCTACTTCTGGCAGGTTTGAGGTCTTGTCAGAAGATGCGTTACTGTTTTCATGCTCCTCCAGCTTTGTAACAAAAGAGCTGATAGCGATCGTGCATATGTACACGAGTGTATTATTCCTAGCCAGGAATATTAATTTATATTGAATTCTATCACATTTTCTTACATCTTTCTAGTTTAACTTTTTTCTTCTCCTACTTGGATGTTATTCCTACATTTTGATTCAAAAGTCCGACATTTGCGTCTCTCCCGAGGATGCCTCCAGTGTTTTATTTGGAATCGCATAGGGATTGTGGAGGTGAGGACCTCTGAGACAGAGCTGTGCAGGGAGGCAACGGTTGTGTTTCGGAGAGCTGACCTGTGCAGTAGGATTTACGGAGATATTCAGTGCTTTGTGGACAGCACAGTAAATTTCTCTTTAATAGAGCCTTAAATATTCACTCGCAATATTTACATAAGCATTGTAACAGCTGCAAAGGAGTCATTAAGGAATACTTACAGAGATAATCCTGATTTTAAAATTCCTTTAATGTGCATTTCCAGAGAGATTACAGCCACATCTATGTGGTCAATAAAAGGCACGTGCCCCTCCGCGGGGTTTGCGGGCAGACCAGGGAGGCAATCGAAAATAACTGGGCAAAACGTACCGGGATTAAGCTGTGTTTGTTTCTGGCTTCCGTTGGCTTAGTTTGCAGCCTAACGCCATTTCAAAGGAATACCACGTGTGCTAATTAGGTACCGAGCCTGAGAAATCAAATGCACAACTGATAAAATCAATCAATGCCCCCGATAAAAGGTTTTCCTCATCCAGTTCAGTCCGCTGGAGTTATTTGTGCGGGCAGGGAAGTGTAGGGCTTCCCGTCTTCCGGAACTAAGTTGTTCCGCTTGTACTACGCGAGCCGGGACCGCTGTTGCGGGGAGTTATTGATCATTAGGTCTTTCTGGGGCCATTTTGTTATGGTTTATTCTGTTTCCGATTTCCTCAGCATCTCCTGGCCAGGACGGGTTTTGCCTGCGTCAGACTTCCTATGGCAGCGCCGAGTTCTGCCGAAGCCCCGTGCTCAGGGCCGCGGCCAGGCTGCGGTGGCCGCTGCTCCTTCTCCGTCTCGTGTAGGGATTCATCTCCCTGCAGAGCCCGCCCCGAGTGCCCTGCGCGCGCAGCCTTTCCCTGTGGCTGCTCCGAGAAGAGCCTGGTTCCCATCTAAGAGGCGATGGGGACCGAATTGCCGAACACCTTCTCGCAAATTCGGCAATAGCACGGTATTTAATGCAAGTTAAACAAAACGGAAAGAGTTGAAGATCCTGACTCCTTCCCCTCTTTCGACATTTCGCTTGGCCGTGTGTGGGAAGACACTAATTTGAGCTGGCAGCAATTCATGTTCACTTTTCGGGACAACAAGGCATCAGAGAATAGGCAGGAGCGGAGCTCGGCCGAAGAGTAGCTGAGAGGCGGAGGGGAGGGACGCGCGGGGAGCTGCGCACAATGGATGCAAATGAAAAAAGCAAAAATCAGGCTGCGGGTCTCTACCTCACAGCGCTCCTGGGCTTGGAAATGCTTTCGCAGAGATTTTCATGAGGTTTTGATTTTTGTTTTCCGGGAGGGGCAGCAGAGCTGGGAGCTGAGGAGGGGCGGGAGTCGGGGGCAGATGTCGGCGAGGGCAGCGTCTCGTCCGCAGCCTCTTCGTTGCGCCGGTGGCCGAGCAAAGCGGGGAGCACGGGCTGCTCGCAGACCCCACCTGCAATCCGCCGGCAGAGCTGGCAGCAGCAGCACGGACCTTTTTCCCCCTTCCCTTAAGCTTACAAAATGGGAAAATTTCACTTGGAATCATGAAGAGATCATAAATATGGATCGTGTTGCTTTATGAGTTTCCTGCACGGAACAGCACTTTAAATTAAGCACTGTAAAGCGCCGCTGAACGTAACGGGAGAACAATTCGGGGTTGAACTGAATGCGTAATCGCCTTCCCTTTCCCATTCTGTCCTTTCCTTCCCTCCCCAGTCCTGTTAAAGCCTGGACCCGTCCCTGCTCCTGCTGCGCTCAGCGCCCGCTCGGCACCGGCTGTGTCCCGGCAGAGCGGGGTGGTGCTGCAGGAATCGCTATTTCGGGGGGTCAGTCTCCAGCCGGGGTGCCGGTGGTGTGTCCCGGTGCCGAGCTGTGATGAGATGCGCGTTTTGCAGCTGCAGGGGATGGAGAGCAGCCCTCGGCCTGGGCGTAGCAGCGACACGGGGTGCAGCAGGTTGGGGCTTGTGTAAGAGACACTGATGCTCATCGGTTTAACGCAGCGTTGTCCTTTCAGCCCACTCGCGGCGTGGCGTGCACGCGCTGTGCTCACGCACCCGCCGTCCGTGGGAACCGTCGGCTCTGGCTGCTCGCCGTGGCAATCCCAGTTTCTCTAATTCCTTGACTTTGAGCCTGAGACTCCAGAATCTCATCCGTATGACAGATGAGCTCAGACTGCTGTAGGCTTTCCTGGTCGCCAGCCCGCGGTCCCCGAGTGAGCGACAGCTTGCCGGGGAAGGTGGGGATGCACCGGCCTCGCTGTTCCCGCAGCGCCAGCGCGTTGACTGTCAATTATTCACAGGTCGCAGCAAAGCCTGGCTTTGCCTTTCCATCGAAACCCTCATCCTGCAGGACTTGTACTTCTCCTGGTTATAAATATTTGATTGTGGCTGGGATGTCGGTACACTATGAGCTGCAGGGACGCAGTCGGTAGTCGCCCCCCCGTTCCCGTGCGATGCTCCCCGCGCAGTTGGGTTGAGGCAGTCGGGGCCAGAGCTCGGCCCCAGCCGCTCACCTGAAATGATTACTTGGCGTTTTACACAGCAGCTTAGACCCAAATCTGCCCGGCGAGAGTGATTGAAATAACTCTGCCCTGCCTCTGAATGCGCAGAAGTTTACGGCAATAAACCTGTTCGGCACTGGAGCTGATTTGAAATGGCTTCACTGAACAGCCCCGGCTCCCTGAGCCAGCGATGTTTTCTTTGAAACCTCTCCAGCCCGATGAACTTCTCCTGCCTCCCAGGCTGGGGTCTGCGCCTGGCAAGCTGCCCTGCGGCGAGGGAATCGCTCGCGTTGGAACGAGCCCAGATTCAGAAAAATATGTGGTTTCCTCCCCAGGCAAGCCTTGTTTGCTCTCTGCTTCGCTGCGTGCCCCGGTGAGCTCGGGTTCCAGCCGGCGATGCCCCAGCACTGCTCGTCTGCGCCGCGCTGGGCTCCGGAGGAAAGCTTCCGACTGGGAGGTTGCTCCCTTGAGCTGGTCCTGGTGATGGGGGCACAAACCAGCCCGGAGGGGGTTTCTCCGGGTGGTGCCGCAGAGGTGCTGTGGGGGCTGTGCAGGGCTGCGGAGGAGGATGCTCTGCACGGGGGCAGACCCGCAGGCGGACATCGGGATTTGGCTCTGTTCATGGGGTCCAGGAGCAGTTCAGTTACCGTGTGCTCTGCTGGACCACTCCTGTGTGCTCTGCTGGACCACTCCTGTATCCTCTGCTCCAAGAGGCTTGCTGCAGGCAGAGGTGAGGGCAGCGGGGCGTCCGGCAGCTTTTCCATGCCCCACTGCAGAGACTCACTTGTTTTCACAAGCCCGGCTTTCAAGCTGCTGAGTCCGCTTCCCTCCAAGCCTAATTTTCATCCCTGGCGTAAGCAAACAGCACTCCATAGAAACTGCGCCTTTCCCGGCTGTCAAATATTGTTTTGCCTGTACTCCCGGAGGAGACAAATGAAAAATTTCAAAGTAAACACTTGGGAATAGGTGTAGGGGAGAGGAACTGGGATCCTCAGGATATTCTGCCTCACTGCCAAGACTATACACGCTCCTTTTTAATTTCAAGCGGTATTTATAGCTCCTTCCTTCCTTTCCAATTATCGCCATGAGAAGGCGGTGGAAAGGAAGAGGAAAGCGGGAGGCAACCGGCTCTGAAGTCCGCAGACGCGAGCTGGGGCTGCCTGGTGTTTTCTCCCTGCTTTGCCCACCGCGCTCCCGCCTGCGAATGCGGGAGGCCGGACCCCGTGCCGCGGCGCTGCCGTGGGAAGAGCCCGCGAGGTGCCGGCTCGGGCGCTGCCGTCTCCCCTGCAAGCGAGAGGCAGCCAGGGGAGGGGGGAAACACAAAAGCCAGAAAACAAGCTGCAATTCCAACTTGTAATTTTATTTGGTATGTAATAGCTGAAGCAATAATTGTATTTGCGGAGCTCAAAAGTGAAAGGAGATAAATGGTTTAATTTGAATCAATATTAATTTTATGCAATTTAACTTCTTATCACAGCAAATACAATTATCGTACTTGGGATCCATCAAGAAGGAAAAAAGTCCTTTTAGCTCAGAAAATGCTTAGCTAACTAGGCAGGGCGTTTGGGGGCTGAGAGAGTTGTTTATTGCTTCAATTTCGATCGGCTGCACACTTCTGTTCTGAAGGAGCGGGTCCCCGCGGGAGCGGGCAGCAGCTCGGCCAGGACGGGCAGGCATGGCTGCGCAGGGCCAGGCTCGGCACAGCGGCGGACCCTGCGCTTCGCTGCCTCCTCTTCCCTGGCACTTGAGGCCACCGTAATAAGGGAAATGCCTGAAAATAAGAAATGAGACCTCTAGCATCTGCTGAGAAATAAGAAGCAAGAATCCATGCCCCTTGTCATCTTGCTGAATTGACATCCAGGCAACAAGTAACTGAAGTGCTGCGGGGTAAGCGGGAGCCTTGTTTGCGTCTCTCGTCCTCCTCCGCGCCAGGACTCGGGCAGGAGCACCCGAAGCGCGCACCATTTGTCATTGCCCGATACGGGATACCCGTCGCACGCCTCACCACAGCAGCCGTTGATGATAAAGGGCTTTTTAACGATGGCATCCCGTATCCGTGCTCGGTTTCAGAGCGGCTTTCACAGCTGCGCCGCGTTCTCGCTGCGCAGGCGCGTGGGGCAGAGGTGCCGAGAGGGGCCCGTCCCCGCCGGGTCTGCGGGAGCAGAGCCGGGCAGTCCGGGGCGTGCGACCCGCCGGGTCGGAGCCGGCATCGCCGCTCTCAACCGGCGTCGGCTGCCGGTGCCAGCGGGAAGGAGATGTCAAATGCGTTTCTGGTTACACCCAAATGAACGACGTTTGTGAATCGCGTAACAGGAACCGAACGAAGCGCTGTGGCTCCACTGCGAGCCTTCATGTCTTGCGATCACCTTTTAAAAATATCGAAAGGCTGCTTCGGACAAAAATGATCTTTTTCCCTTACAAGTCAAAGCTACGTGCTGCCCTTTTATTTTTTTTTTTCCTGAGTTTAAAGATGTGAGATGGTCACCAAAACTGGCACGCGCTTGGCTGCAGCAGTGTCCCAGTGCTGTGCTGGTCCCAGCACAGGTGCTGTGATGGGATGCGGGGGCCGGGGGGGACCGGGCAGTGTGTCCTTGGGGCATCCTCAGGGCTCAGCCGTCTCGATGCGGCGTGGGAGCCCAACTCCCACTCCCACTCCTTCCTGCATCCATCCTGGGGAAACCTGGGTTCACAAACCCGGAGTGTCGGCTGCGACGTGAAGTGTCGGTGTCCTTAACCGTCAGTGTAAACGGTTTTAAAGTGAGTCCTCACCGGCGCCTGTTTTATCTCTTTCTGAAGTGTCGCTCCTCAAACCGCACACCAGTCAAGGGGCTGCGTTACTAATGCAGAGGCATTAATTGGGAAATGCTGGTACCGTCTCGTATACACCAAGGACAGCTTCTTGAACAATCATCACTGCAAAGTATTAAACACAGCATTTATCTTTCTGAAAATTGGTACAGGCTTTGAACATTGATTTTTACCTTAGGGCTAACGTGTTACTTTGGGGAAATGGCTGTAGAATAAAGGATGTTTTGATCTGTTTTGCTTTAACCTTTTTAAATACATCTCAAGCACAAATGCTGACTGCTCGTTCATTACCTGGTTTTGATCGCCTGCAACATTTGGTGGGAGAGAGAGGGGGGAGATCAGAAGGACGGAGCGGTTATTGCTGCCGACAGCAGCTCGTGTCCGCAGGCTGCGGCACAGCGTGCCTCCTGCTCGCGTCGGGACGCCGCTGCTCGGACGCGCGTGCCGCGGGAACAGGCACCGGGCAGATGCTCAGCCCGCGGCCGGCGGGACCAGCTGCGGCACAGTGTGGCGTGTCGCCCGGGTACGGCTCTTTGTGCTGACTCGGGATTCATCTCCATACCTTCAGGTAGCCAGAAGCCCGGTGCATCGCTCGGGCTCGGCTCCCTCAACGTCGCCTGCAGAGAGAGACGCGCCCGCAGGGACCCAGGGATGCTCGCCGCGGGTTTCGGGTGAGCCAGGTACGAGCACCAGCGTGTCCTCCAGCACGTGCGAGACATCACTGGTGTCCTGACCCCATCCCAAAGCCTCGCCAGTGCAGAGCCCACAAAGTCGGGAGAAAAATCTCCCTTTTGGCTTTGCGGAGCTCTCGGATGGGCCCCCGCGGGTGGATGTGGAGCTGCAAAGGGCACTTCTTGACTCGCTGACACAGGGATGCTCAGGCACTGACGTAGCCAAGGATTTTTGGCAGGAATAGCGGGACAGCCAGAATAACTCGTTCTTTTTGCACAGGCCTGGGGGAGGTCTGTCTCTGTTACTTCTTTCTGAGAACCAAAGAAAAACCCACTAGAGACAGATGTCCGAATTTTAAGGTCATTTTTTTCCCTTTTATATGGTAATGTATTAGCTGAGCAGAAGCAATCCTCAGTAAGTGCCTTAGGACAGAGAGCTGTTTTTCGGGAATTGGCTGAGAGATACTATCTTTCACTTAAAGAGCAATAAATAAATATACTTTCCTCTTCAAAAAAACATGGGGAAGCTATGCCATGAATCTTTCAGAAAGAAGACCTTTGAAGCATTTGGTTTTAGACATAATCAGTCACGTTATCCATTTAAAAAGCAAGCAAACGGGGAAACCAAACTGCAAACCTCTCTCTAATGTGCAAAAGTTTTGGAGAGTTTCATTTTTCACGGTGACGGATGGTTGAGCGGGCCCAGCCTCTTGCTGACATCTGCATAAAGATTGCATTATGGTAAAATTTATGATTTCGAAACATGTCTTTCACATGCTCTACTAAATTCCTCATGTTTTACGCCGCCACCTTATCAGTGCCAGCAGGTATTGTATAACACCAAGGCTCTGCGATATTAACAGGCGACTGGACGAGCTCCCGTGCGCACGACTGCTGCACGCTGTCGCGCCGCGAGGATTTGGTGCCGCGAGAGTGATGTACGGCTGCACATGGCACGGTCCGCCATCCCTAACCCCACAGCGAGGGGGGCTTCGGCTGCTGCCGCCGGCACCGGCGTCCCCACTGAGCTGTGTGACCCTCGAGGAGATGTCTGCAGTGACACCTCACAACACCGCGTCTGGGTCTGGCAGCGCGAGTTCACTCCTCCTTGACAGCGAGAGGGGCTCACCCTCCAGCGCGGCAATCGCTAAATGACCGTATTCATCAGTGAACACAAAACAAGGGAGCAGAACCAACCAGGATTTTTTCAGGACAAAGCAAGCGGGTATAAAAGACCATTTGGAAATAAAACTTATTTGGGATTCATTGTTCCCTTGGAGCAAATCTCACTTTTAAGGTAGAAAAGCCTTTTGACTAAGTGCAAAAGCATGTACTGCGTTCTCCTGGAAAGAAAAATGTGTGATTCGCATCGCTTTTAGCACAAAAACCTCCCAAACCTATATAGGAAGGCTGCGGCAGTGATTCCGCTTGCGGAGGCGCCTCGGACAGCCGTGTCCCTCGTCTCGCCCAGGGATGCGGCGTAGGACGGCAGGTGCAGTGTCTGCCCAAAGATTCCCAAAAACACTGCTGGGGAAGACCAAGCAATCCTGCTCAGTGTCTCAGCAGCCTTCCCGAGACCGGGGATCAAATAAAGACTTCCCCTTCATCTCCTGTGTTTCTCCTCAGTCTAATCATTAATTAGAGCATGTGTCTGCATTCCTGCCACGGCGTTTGCACTTCAAATGCAGCTGAGGTCACGAATTCCAGGAGCAAACAGCCTGGCATCTGTTTCCCATGAAATCTCCCCAAAAGGAGGCCAAGCGGCAAAGCATTCTAAATATCTCCGGGAGTTTCCCGCGACGTGTGCAGTCCGTCCTCGGTCACTTTGTCCGAGCTCTGCCAGTGTCCCGTTGGGAGGGTGCTGCTCCTGCCGGGGCTGGTGTAACACATTCCTGCGTTTTAAGAAGGAAAGGGGCGGGGGGAGAAAAGAAAAGGTGGTTTAAGGATTTAAGCAGAGGCCTCTCGGTGATGGAGGGAGCTGCCTCGGGCGGCGGCTTTGGCCAGGATGTCCTCGGGGCGATGGATCTGGGTGCCCAGCGCTGCCCTTCTCTGCCCACCCGTCCGCAGCTCGAGGGGTGGGAGGGGGGGTGAAACCTGCCAAGGAGGGCGAGCGGGGAGGGGGGGTCGGTGATCTCTGTGCTGGCCGCTGCCTCCCCTGACGGCGTTCCCGCACCCAGTGAGCCGCTCTCAGCTCCTGCCCTTGAAACTGCAATTAAAGTGGAGGGAAAAGGTACAATAAAGTGGGTGTAAAATAAACACAATCCCGCATCCGCTCCCGCTGTTAAGCAGTGCTTTTCCAGCAGCGATCCCCAGGCTGGCACCCGCTGCCGGAGCGGTGGTGGACGCAGGAGTGGGGCTGGACGGCTCCTCCTCACCGGGACCGCGGCCGGGCACTGCTCCTGCCCCGGGCGGCAAACGGGCAGGGAATTCGGTTCAGAGCTCATCGACATGTGATGATTCAGTTAAAAGCTCATCTTCAGCCTGGAGAAGAGAAGGCTCCGGGGAGACCTTATTGTGGCCTTCCAGTGCCTAAAGGGGCTCCAGGAGAGCTGGGGGGGGACTTTTTACAAGAGCATGGAGTGACAGGACGAGGGGGAATGGCTTCAGACAGGAAGAGGGGAGATCTAGATGAGATATGAGGAAGAACTTCTCCCCTGTGCGGGCGGTGAGCCCCTGGGGCAGGGTGCCCCGAGAAGCTGTGGCTGCCCCATCCCTGGAGGTGTTCAAGGCCAGGTTGGACGGGGCTTGGAGCAACCTGGGCTGGGGGGAGGTGTCCCTGCCCGGGGCAGGGGGTGGCACTGGGGGGGCTTTAAGGTCCCTTCCAACATAAACCATTCTGTGATTCCTTGGGGAATCTCAAGCAGGGTTATAATGACGTTGGTAACCTGAAATAATGATGAAATACAACATGTTGTGTCAACAGCTATTGCTTTCTTCGGCATTTGCTGTTCTAAGGCAGCAGAGTGCACAAAAACTCTGAAAGTTAAGTGGAATAAGGTGAAACAGCCCGTTTCCCTGAGCTGGTATTTCCCAGCAAGTTTCCCTGATTTCAATAATGTAAAAACACTTCAGTATATTTCTGACATTTTCACATCAAAACATAATTATGTTTCACTATTCAAATATTTAGAAGAAAGTTCTTAACCGATCCTTGCTACATTAATTATTCCTATTAATTATGTATACATTTATAAATAGCAATATAATTAATATTTAACAGTATTTTTATTACAGAATTTCAAAAGTGTGTTAAAAATCTGCATAGCTGAAACACTACCTTTTAAGTCGAAGGACAGTTTTCTTCTTCATCTTCTTCCTCACTGTCTTATCAGCTTAAACGCTGTCCACGCTTCTCCCCAGGGACGATATTTTTAGTTTTGGGGTGGTTTTTTTTAATCATCGTTTGCAGTAGGATGCATAAATTGTGTGCTGCTAATTAGAGCTGATCCCGTGCACGCGTTATTCCCGGGTGGGCAGCCGGGTGAGGGCTGTGCCTCTGCCCCATCCTGCCCCGGGGGACTGCTGCACCTGCGGCTATTGCAGGGTAATTAATCACCGTGAAGCTGATTGCTTTCCTCCCAGGAGGGCTCAGAGCAGCCGGGCGATGCCCTGCCGACTGGCTGGAGATGGCAGGTTTGCGGTGGAGCAGCAGCTTCCCTGGATGCAGCCAGGCTGGGTGGCTGCGGTGCAGCTTTGGTCCCCTCCGGCGCGGCGTTCCCAGAGCTTTGCCGGCCCGAGGGGCTGCCTGCGAGTCCTGCGTGCCCCGCTCCTCTCTCCAGGAGGACTCTTCTCACTGGGACCAGCACCCGCCGAGGCTGAGCCGCCGGGAAACCCCAGCAGCTCCACCATGGGCTGTGCGATTTGAAGCAGGGGCGATGTCAAGCAGAGGGGTCTCAGTCCCACCAAACCCAGCCGGCAAGTGCCGGCTGCCGGTGTTTGCTGCAACTTTAAATGGGCTGTTGGTTTGCTGAGGGGGAAACAAAGATGACTTGGGATAGGGACAGAAAAACCCCAAAGGTTCCATTTGTGACTCATAACCTGATGTGGTCCCTGTCCCACAGGGAGGGGACCCGGCTGCCTCCAGGCAGGCGTTTCCAGTTGGTTTTGCGCTTGGAGAAAGCGGAGCAAAGGCTCCCCTCCCCGTGGAAGGGACAGGGCAGGAGGGTGGGACCCTCCCCAGGGAGGCAACGCGCTCGGCCACCCTGTCCCTGGGGCTCTGCTGTCACCCCTGCACCGGCTGTGCTGCAAACGCAGCCTGAAACCGGAGCGCAGTCGCTCCTGCCCGTGTTCTCCATTGCCTGATGCAGGAGCGGGTGCCCGTGCCCGGCGGTGCCCGTGCCCGGCGGTGCAGCCCTGCGGAGCCCTGCCAGCCGAGCGCCCGCTGCCCGCGGCACCGGGCTGCGGTGGAGCCGCTTACACAAATCACCCGGCTCCTGGGACGCAGAAAAAGCAAATCAGCACAAATCCTCCCCGCTGCATCAGGTACGTGTATTTTCTCTATTAACATAATGCGATCCACCTGCCTGCGGTGCACACATTTTATTTTGATTTGCGATGCCTTTTACTCTCCCGACGGCACCCCCCGTCACCCGCGTGCGGTATTTCTTGCCTCCGAACATCGGCGTGAATGTTTCTCAGCACATGCGTTTGCTCCAGCTCGGGGACGGGCCCGTTCTCGCTTGACTCATCACTTTCTCGCAGTTGTCTGAAAAGAAATTCCGGGTGTTGTTGCTGATTTTATGCGGAGCGTAACGTCCCAGGAGTAGCTGGTGTACCTCAAAGGGGGCATAGCATCTGCCCGCATCTCTAAATTATGGCGTTTAAGTCCCTGCGACAGCCAGTCCCGTCCGCACGCTGCAGCTGCGCTCACCGCAGCAAGGGGGTCCCCGGCCAGGTAGTCTGGCAGGAGCAGTGCCCCAGGGCGCGATTTTGGTAAAACGGATAAAACTATTTTCTTAAGATAATGCAGCTCTATCAGAAGAGAAAATAATAATCATCTCTTCTCCTGGCCTGTTCTGCAGACTAGGACAAATGAAGAGAATAACCCTCGAATGAACAAATGGAAAAATTCCATACAGTTTTCAGTTGAGGAGAAGGAAATGAAGCCGATGCGCCGGCGTTTCGAGCCTGCGTTATCCCAGCGACCGTCCCCAGGAACGAGCCTCAGCGAGCCGGTTGCTGCGCTCCTGCCTCGCGTCTTGAATTGTTTCCAGTCTTCCATCACCTTGAAAAAATCTGCATATGGTGATGACACTTGGGTCATCAAGATTAATAACGATAGACTTCTGCTGGTGTTTAGTCAGGGAAAAACACCTGGAGCTGCTCTTTTATGACTGATTAATTAGGGGGAAAAGAACGCCGTGGTTCTAATTGGCATTTGAGTTCTTTCTGAGTTTTAACATTCATGCTATGCAAATATATCAATTCCTAACAATGTCTAACAAGATCATTTGAAAATGAGTCTCCCTGGGGGATTGCAATCACGGCTTTGGGAAAGGCCTGAGCCTGTTTGCCTTCCACGTGCTGACAGAAATCCACAGGACAGTTGTGTCTGGCGTTCGGGTCCCACGCACATCCATCGGGCGCTGCCCGGGGCGGGGGGCAGCCACCCGCCCCCGCCGCTGTACCGCCTGCTCCGACGCTTTGGGAGAAGATGCCTTTCATCTAACTATGGTTTCTGCACCCAATGTTAAGAGAAAAGATGGGCTCATGGTCTTTTTTTGTATTCATCTTTGCACCCCCTCCCCTTTGCTTCGTCCCCGCAGCCACCACGGGAGCCGGCGATGCTGCTCTTGTGGCCCGGGAAGAGGGGGCTCTGGCCCCGCTCCTCCCTGCCGGCACCAGATGTTTCGGCAGAGGGAACAGAATCGCCCATGATTAATTCATCCTCATGAAAAAACCATGTCTGACTCCGGCTAATAGCTGGTTTTAAGGGTGTTGCGTAACTTGGCTCTGCGAGGGAGACTGCCGGGGCTGTCTCAGCGATGGAAGGTGTTCCTGGGGGTCTTGTTTACACCGGAGCGATAAGACAAGTCCTCAGCGTGTTTTAATGAGCTAATTGGGGGTTATCACAGGCCCTTTTTATTTACGATTATATTACAAATGTAATACTCCGTCTCATTTTACTCTGCACTAAGAGCTTTGAAAGGATGATAATTACCTCTCATGTAAACCTATACTTATATAGAAAAAGTGACGTGTGAAATGAAAGGCCTGAAGAAACGGCATAATCTGTGTTTGCTCTGCGTAGACGTGCAGGATAAGCGCCCGCTCCGCTCCTGGATGTATATGCACTATTTACACTGGAGCAGCTCGTTAGCGCCGCAGACGCGCTGCCGCGCTCGGGCACCGAAGGCAGCACGAGGGGACCCGCGTCCCTGCCACATCCATCGTGTGTGCTTAATATTAAGGCAGCCCTCTGCCTGCAAATGCTGGCTGGGAGGGGATGAATAATTCATCGCCGGCACACGGAGCGGACGGATTTTGCCTCATTTTCCTGCCTGGTTGAAACCCTGGCTGCAAAGGGCATCGCTGCCAGACCCGGAGCCTGCCGCAGCCTCCGGAGGAGAGCCGAGGTGTTGGGAGAGCATTGCTTCCCGCTCTTATTCCCCACGGGCTGAGGGCTCCGAAGCCGTCGGGGCTGGAGGGTTTGCTGGCGATGGTTTGCGCTGCTCCACGCTCAAGATTGCCTTTGCATCTGTTCGTCTCGTTACATGGAGCGCGTCGTGCCGCAGCGTGAGAGATTAGGCACGGATTTTTTTTTTTTTTAAAAAAAAAAAAGGCACCCAGGCACGTTGTGACTCCCTCCCTCGGCAGCGCATCCCTTCCCTGTTCCTGCAGGAAAACCGCAGCGGCTCCTGGAGCCGGCGAGAGAGCTCGGTGCTGCAGCTCTTCCCCCTCGCCGCCTTTTCTGTTCCTTTCCCCTTCTTTTTATTTCCAAGGCCTCAGAGCGATAATTACTTTTTGACTGGAACAACAAGCCGAAGCTCTGCGACGGGCAGGGATAAGTTTGGGGGGTTATTTATTTGAAATGCCTGAGCTGATTTGCCCAATGCTCGTCGCTCAGCCGGGGATGCGGAAGGGGCAGCTCCGCTCGACCTCTCACTTTGCTGCCGCGGAGGAAAGGTAAATATTTCCTCGGGCAGAAAGTTTCTCCAAGCCTTGCGAGACGTGGCAGCCGCTGCCCTCCAGCGCAGGGCGAGCCTGCGGCCAGCTCGGATACGCAAAGTAAATTTAATAGGGACTCTGGCCCCCCCGCTGTCACCACTACCCCAGGGGTCTGTGTGAGGGTCTGGTGCAGCACAAAAGCCTCAACGGACATGGGTGATCCAGGAGAGAGACAGCCCTGAGCTCAGGGCTCCCGATGGCGCCTTCATCTTCCCCTGGGAATGATGGCAGAGGAGCGGAAGGATGAGATGGGCTGTGCTGGCCCCTCTCCATCCCCAGTGCCGGGATGCGAGCATCCCGCGGGCGAGTGCGGTCGGAGCCCCGGCACCCAAAGCCCGTCTCTGGCAATGCCGCCAGCAAGCACGTGTCTCACTTGCATCAAGAATGAAATTCCAATGAAATTTGAATATTATTTTTTTCCTTCTGTTTTTGAAGTTTGCCAGGAAACTTGCTAAGAAGGCTGATACGGAGGTTGAAGCCTTTTCAGAGCAAAGCCAGCTGACCCAGTTAAGTCACCCGTCCTCCGGCGTAACAGGATCTCTGCTAAACCCTTCAGTGCCACTGAGGAACCACTGCAGATCCCCCCGACAGTACACCGGGAGCAGGGGACGGGGGAACGCATCCCACGGGCTCCGTGCTGTGTTATCCTGGGAGCAGGGGACGGGGGAATGGGGCAAAGCATCCCGCGGGCTCCATGCACACTCACATCCCTCCCTGCAAGGTTTATTTTGGTCCTGGGAAGGACTGAGATCATCCCTTCATCCTCGGGCTCGCCCAGAGCGCTGGAAAGGACTTGCCTTATGGAGGATGCAGCTCAGCTCTGCCGTCGCTCCGCTGCACGCTTGCCTCTTTTGTTTTTACTTTATTTTCCCAAAGCGTTCACAAATAAGCCGGTCTCTGCTTTACGACCCTGGCAGGCAGCAGCTTTGCCGCACGGCTGGCTGCTGCGGCTCTGCGGGGCCTCCCGCGCCAACACTCGGGTCCAGCGGACGCTTCAAGGGCGCTTCATAAAAAAAAAAAAGAAAACCCAAACCCCCAAACCGCTTCTCGCACCGGAGCGCGTCGCTGGGCTGCTCCTGGGGTGCCGCAGCGGAAAGGGCTGTCCAGCCGCCGCGGGCTCGCCGAGCATCCCTGCGCGCTGCCAGCACGCCGCATCCCGCCGGCAGTCAGGGGACACGCTGACAAACCAGGAGTGGATGGTTTACGCGTACGACTAGGCCAGGAAGCGTCTCTGGTACGAGTTGCCACAATCCTCCCAAATATTTGCATTGCAACAGATGTTACTTTATACATTTTCTTTCCCTTAAGCCTGTGGTTATTACTGAGCGGCAGCGACGCCAGGTGTGACTCTAACTACCAAAATCAGGACTCGTTCAGTGCTTTGATGACATCAATTAGCTCCGGGGCGCGAGTGCCAAGATTTCTCCAATTACGGCAGGTAAATCTCTCAGACTATAATAATCTCAGTTGAAGTGGTTCAAATGAGTTCAGTTTCTGTTATACAGACATATATCCATATGCACCTATATATGTGAAGTCTAAACTACTTGTTACCCTGTGAGTTTTGCCTATAAAGTCTGTATTTACATATGCAATAATTTTTCTGAAAAAAAAATCTTTTTCCGCTGCCATCCATGATCGAGGCCCCAGCGAGTCGCCAGCCCAGGGAGCTCTCTGCGAGAAGAGGAGCGCCTTCCCAGAGCGAGCTGAGACTTCCCAGGCAGCCGCTGAGAACTTGTTTCCAGATCGATGTGGGAAGAAACCTACGGAATTATAAGTAAAACAAAAAAAGCACCAAATCAGTCAATTTTCAAGACGTGGAAGATGAATCTCAGACTGTCTGGGGAGTCTGTTCTTTCGAGGACTCTGTAGCTAGATGAATAATAATGCGGTTTTCAAGTGCTTTCGCGAGGAGGGCGGCGCTCGGTGCTGCTTGCCATGGTCCGTGGTGGCCAAAGGGCATCGGGATGACGGATGGGCGTCCAAGGCGATGCCTCCACGCTGGGCAAATTCCTCTTGAGCAGTTCAGCCCAAGCAGGAGAAGGAGGGAACTTCAGAGATCAGCTACACAGAGGGAATAATTCACGGGGTGTTCTTGACTTCACTTCCATCCAGTTGCGAAGTGGGCCCGTGGCCCCGCGTCGCTGCCCGCATTGGGCGCAGGACGAGCAGGGGTGGCCGTCCCGCAGGAAGGGCTGCCTGCGTGCGGAGCAGCCTTGTTGTCCTTGCTCTAACTGTTGGGGGGATAAACAGCCACGTTTAATCTTCACGGCTTTCGCTCAGACACCTTTCATCAGAACTGCATTAACTTCTTTTCTTTTTTTAATGAGCAAGTATTAAATCTGAGAGGATTTGCAGCAGAAGTGAGTTTCATACCCCAATTTCCGCACCCAGGAAATCAACTACTGAGTCCAATCGTTGTCAGAAACAGTTACCAAGAAAAAAAAAAAAAAAGAAGAAGAAACTCAAAATCTGCACAGAAGAAGAAACACAAAGTCTTTGGTGTGAAGGGAAGAGGCGTATCTCCCTGGAGAATATGATAATTTATAATGAAACATTATCTACAGACCCATATGTTACATTTTCTATTTATGGCTAATTTGCTTAAGCATTTATAATGTGCACCCCAAGGGAGGACAATTTGTCTTTGGGCAGCTGGCTAGCCAGGGAGGGAGGAAACGACGTGCTTGTTCGTCTGAGCACGCCGGCGGCAACAGCACCCGCCAGACACGGTGCTTGGAGACACCTTCGGGGAGGCAGCTCCCGCCCGGGGACGGGCTCAGCCGGGATGCTCGCCGTGGCGGAGGGACCCTGGGGGTGGGAAACAGGGGGGAGCCGGCCGCCCTGAGGGTCCCTCGGTCCCCGGGTCGCTGCCGCAGCCCCAGGACTGGCGATCCCTGAGCTGAGCCGTGGGCTGGGGGCTGCCCCCAGCACATCCACGGGCTCAGGAAGGTAACCTCCCCCGCTCACAATTTCTGGTGTTAAAAAAAAAAAATAAAAAAATAAAAAAATTAGGAGGCAGCTTCTCCTGAGCTGCCAGGTATCCCTGGCATCTCCCACGAGCAGACCCGGCCAGACCTGCTGAGGCTGAGGAAAGGGCTCTCCAGTGCGCCCGGTGCAAGCAGGTGAAAGCCGGGAGCGGTGCTGAATGAGAAAGCCCCGCAGCAGCCCAAAAAGCGTGTAGGAAAATGATGAATGCTCCTCTCAGCCTTGCTACGAGGCTGAGGAGATCCTGGGATATAAACATGACAGTTTATACGCCGGGTATGACTGCTCTGCTCTTCCCGGATGATATTCAGCCACAAACATTTCAATCACATCCTCAGCGAGGGGTGGATAACCCAGATGACTCTCTGAATCACTCTCTGCATCACTAAAATATTTTCAGATCTGATCCTAGACGTCTCAACAAGATGTTCACAAATCAGCCCAGGAATACATCTCCTTGCTTCTGATGTTCAAATTTCGCCCTTGAGCTTTCAGAGGTTAAAAAAAAAAAAAAAGAGATTTTGAGATTTCCTCCTGCTATTTGACCCAGATGGCTCCTCGCGAGCACACGGGGCTCGTCAGGGCGCGTGGGAGCCCGTCCGGAGCCTGGGGCGTGTTGCCCCCGTGCTCCCGGCACCGACGGCCCCACCACAGAGATAACTTCATCCTGCTGGAGCGAGGTTTGCCTGCACGGCCTCCAGCTGCCTGTGGCAGCGACGGGATTTTGCCTCGGAGTGAGGTGGTGGCTGTGTTGCCGCAGTCAGAGTTCCGGGTGCTCTGCACCTGCGGGGCTGCAGAGGCAGTCCATTCCCAGTTCTGTAATTCCTCCCGTGCTTGCGGCTGGTCACACGAGGATGGAGTACGGTCGTTAATTTATCGGCGGCCAGTGGTATCAGTAATAAGCTCAATCACGCTTTCCTTTCAGGGGACAGAAGATTACAAGTCTGGATTGCTGCTTTGATGATCGTGCGTGGCGATGCACGGTTAGCTGGAATGTGGATCCTTGGGGAAGGGAGACGGTGTAGCACTGGAGCTGTACGTAAGTGCACATGCCCGGCAGTAACATGTGCACTTCAGAAACGACACGGTTTGTCAGTCAGCTCCTGCTTTTCTCTGGCCCATTACATCCCCGTCCCGCTCAGCAGCAGCAGCAGCAGGAGGGGAGAGCCTCACCCTCCCCGAATCCTCCGATGATGATTTTGTGGGTACTTCACCCCCCTGCAACATCAATCCAGCGCTCAGCTTTGCCCAGATTATTGATTAAAAGCATGTTAATGATGGATAGCTGGTCTAATTGCACAGCTGCTGTAATGGATGCCTCTGGTGGCTCTCCGCTCCCTCCACGGACGCGATGCTCAGCAGCAGCAGCAGCAGCACGCCGTTCCCTCTCCCTCACCCCCTGGAAGCTGTACAGCTCCCTGATGTGTGACCGGGGATCTAACATCTCCCCGATACAATATCAGCCTCCCAGAGTTGATTTCAATAGAGGAAATCAAAGTGAACTATTAAAACTCATTACCATTTTTATCTCAAATGCTGCAGATTCTATTTGCTATAATTTTATTTGAATCTGAATGCACATTGTATTTGCATAGGCAAGAATACGCTTGCTTTCTCCCCCTCATTTTTGTTCTAAGGAACACTCAGTCGTAACCGTAAGGGAAGAACAGCAGCCACACGCATCCCTTTCACAGCCAGGCACCGCAGAGAAAAGCGGGTTTGAAGTGCTGAAGCTCGGGGGCTGCAGCGTTGCTGGGCAGCTGGGAAGTGGGGAAGGAAGTTCAATAATAGGGGCAGGCATTTTCACGTGTTTAAGTATTTTAAATCAGTCTGCAGGCGTACTCTTCGGTGCTTTTCCTCATCTTGGTGCCTGTTGTCTCTGAGCTGCATAAGGACAAAAAGATGGGCTCCGGTAGGCTGCGGCGGGGCTCTGGCAGCCCCCGCGTTCCCCTGCCCTCGCACCGCCAGCCCAGGCGTCTTCTCCAGACCGCACTGAAAGCAGATGCCGGAGTCGCCTCCTTTTGCCACACGCCAAGTTTCGTGCCTGTTTTTAGAGCCCACCCTGAGGCTGTTTCCCCAGGCCCCTTCCAGCGCGGTCCCTTGGCCGTGCTCCTGCGCACGCGCGCGCTGCGGGGACAGCCGCAGCAGGGAGCCGGGCGCCGAGCAGCAGCCCCTGTCCTGCTGCGCCCCGTGAAACGGAGGGACGGGACCCCCATCGCGCTCAGGCTGCTTCCCCAGCCTTTGGCACAGCCCGGGACACAGGCTGAGGGGGCTCAAGAGCAACATCAACGAACTCGACGCATCCCACCGGGGCTGTTGAGAGCGACCGCCAGGGGTGTGGTGGTCCAATTCTCTCCTTGGTAGAGGGATGCTAGTGTGTGCTGGAAGCAGCCAGCTTGGCAAGTCCCCCCCGGCGCACCGCTGTGTGGGGGTCCTGCCGGGTGGCCCCGACATGGGCACAGCCGGGTGTCCCTCAGCGGCCACCTGGGTCTCGCTTCCCCTCACCCACCCGGGGCGGACTCGTTTTCACGCCTGCCTCCTCCCTGGGAGCAGCCGCACATTTTCCCTCACATCATGTGCGAACCGCGTTTCGCTGCAGCCCACATGCTCGTTAAAGTTAGAAACAGATTAACATGACGCTAGCACCGAGGCTTCGCGCCGAGCGGCACGGAGCGGCACGGAGCACCGCGGCTCAGGGGCTGCGCTGAGCGGAGAGCTGCAGGGAGCCGGGGCGAGCTGGGCTGAGCCCCCCCCTGAGCCCCCACAGCAGCCAGGGGCTGCCGGGCTGGGACGGGGCCGGCAGCAGGAGCATCCCGTGGGATGCCGGAGCTCGGGGTCACCCCCATCCCTGGGCATCCTGCAGCGGCAGCAGCGCCAGCGCCACATTTCCCGCGCTGCTATAAATGACCATCATGTGGCAGATTAACGCACACCCGTAAAGGCAAAGAGCTCAGATCTTCTGCCGAGGCTGGGCTTTGATGTTTCACTCAAAATCACAAGGAGAAAGTGCCAGAAAGGGAGAGCCACACGCCGGTATTTTCAGAGCCCAGCGTGTGGCTGTTGCAGCTGCTGAAGCCGCGGCGTGTTTGGGTTTATTACAAACAGTTTGTGCGTCTCCGACGGCAGCCTAGGCACCGGGATGGAGCAATCGCGGTTGTAGGAGCAGCTCCCTGCGGCTCCCGCCCCGTGCCCCGAACACGAGCTGCTTCGCTCCCACCGCTCCAGCGGGCTGCCAGCCATGCTGCTGCCTGCGCCGGCGCTCGCAGCGTCCTCACCCACCAGCAGCTGCTTGATGAGAAAATGCTAATAGGAATTAAGATGTGAAGATGCGAATCGTGAGGTGAAACATCGCCTCAGTAATTTGAACATCTCTGACAAAGGAGGCGAAGGAGTGGGGATGGCCATCACGTGTCCCTCTTCCCGCCTGGATACGGAGCCAGAGCTCTGGGATCATTTCCCTCCTGAAATAAATGATGCCTGGTTGTGTTCGCACTGCGTGCTCACGCAGTCGTTCATACCAGCAACCAAAATGTGATAGCCGGGAGAAGAAGAGCGATGTTGCCCCATCCTCCCAGCCTCCCCAGTGCAGAGGCAGCCGAAGGCAGCGATGGAGATGGGGCTGGGGGACGATGCCGCAGGGAAATGGAGAGCTGACGCCACGGCCCAGAGAGCGAAGGCTCTGGCTGGCGGGGCAAAGCCTCTCTGCCCTGTTCTGACGATACGGAGGCATCTGGGAACCCTCGTGGGGTGAGGGCGGGTGGCGTCCGGCCAGCGGGACAATCCCAGCCGGCACCGGGAGAGGCACACAACCATAGTGGGAGGTCACATACTCCTTCCCATCCCCTGGTTTCCTTCTCCTCTACCCAACCCCAGTATGTTGCCACGATGGCTTTCGTTGTGGAAACAGTATATTTCATAGTTTGCCAAAAGAGAATAACAATATCGATTTACCCACAGCAGCACATTTAATTTGCCATTAAATTTTTGCGGAGCATAACGAGCTGGGTGGTGGGTGTGATCATTCCTGAGCGTTAATGTAATAGCTTGAGTAGATGTGAACGTCGCTGGTAAGAGCGTTCATTCAAATCAGCTGCTCCGTGATCGCCAGGTGCTGAAGGCTCCCCAGCCCTGGGAGCCTTTTTTCTGCTTCCCAGCGAAAATCCGGCAGCTCCGCACCCGGCCTCCGCTTCGCTGTCACGCTTTATAGTCAGACTGAAAATGGGAAAGGATTCAGAGCAGCAGAAAGAGGCTTATTCTCAAGGCAGAGAAGATGCTTTGGTGCAGCTTGCTCTCTGGCACGGTGAACATTTAGTCTCTGAAACAGTTTTCCACCTTCCAGCTATTTACGAGTTTCCCTGAGACACACTTCTGTCTGTTGATGCACAAAGATTTGTTCTCTGCTACCGCACGTCGGGGCTTCGTCTCACTGTAGTTAAGGCTCAGGACGCTGAGGGGTTGTTTTTCCAGCGCTGGCTGCTCTGAGCTTTTCATCCCGTGTGCCACAGATGTTAATTCCAGCTGTAGCCAGTCTGAGAACGCAGGGAAGTAATTTACAGCCGGGAAAAGACGGTCCAGCTGAACGCAGGTAACTTCCAAAATCTTTCCTAAGACGCATTAGGCAGCTTTTTGTGATTTCTCTGTATAATTTGTCACTGTTATGCCGCTGTAAATTCTGCCTGGCAATAGGTGCAGCAGATGGTCCGTGGCGATTTACATTTTAATGCCCAGGCCAGGCATAAATGTGCCATATGTAAAACCAGAGGTATAGGTATACTCAGCTTCTTGCTGAAAACCAGGCTGGCTTTCTGGCCCGTGTCTCGCTCGCTAGCAATATCCTGTCTAATAAAAAAGTCCTGGCGTTTCTTAATTGGGCTGCGATCCTCCCGTGCAGCACCGATGGCCGAAAGCCTCAGCTGTGTTAATTAGAGTTGCCCATTCCTGCCAGCCGGGAAGCTGAGCTGCAACGGCACTACCCGGCAACTACCGCACCGGCACACGGCAAAGTAATAAAAACTATGTAGTGAAGTAATAAAGTAAAAGAAAAAAGCTATCAAGCAATAAGCAAAGTAATTAAAAGTAAGGCATTGCACCTGGGACACAGCATAATGTGTCCTCTTCGTTTCACCGGGAGGCACAGAGACGCACCATAAGTTCAGTGGGATTATTGATGTGGAGAAGAACCTGTAGGAGACTTTTGTGCCATTTTCCTACAGAAAGCAGCACTCCCTGTCAGGAGGGGGACTCCTGGAGTCACTGCTGCCGGCAGCGTGGGACACGCGGTGCCTGCCATGTCCTCACAACTCATGCTCAGCCTGGTTCTGCCAAAAAAACCCACAGACTGATGGGTGAAACGGGGATTGACGGCCGCTCCGCAGGCAAGCGCCCGAGCCCAGCCTGCCCTCTCCATCCAGCTTCCAGCCGTACCCCCAGGAAGGGCCGTTCCCTTGTGCTCGCCTTTCCCAGGCCCTCACCAGGTAGGAAAAATCCTTCAAAAGCAAAGTCGGCTCTTGTCTGCAGAGGCGACATAAACCGAAACACGGCGCGCTGTCTGCTGGTTCCTTACCTGTGCACAACCTCTGGCCGAGTTACTGCCAGGCGTCGTGCTACAGCATGCGCCGGCATGGCATGCGGCGCCTCTGCTCTCCCCTGCGCCGGTACGTACAGGAGGAGACGCAGGCTGTCCCAAAACGCTGTCCTTTCCGGTGAAATCCTATCCCCTCTCCAAGTTTTAGCATGGGAATCTAATCTTTTGCAATGAGCAGAGGTTCTTTTTTGACAGCCAAATTAATATTCATTATTCATCAGGGAAGAAAATGCTGAGCTGTTTATCATTGCTTCATTAGATTTAGCCAAATACCAGCTAAACATAATTACTTGCATAAACTCGGGTGGCAAGGCTTGAAATTTGTAGTCAGAAAAGGAAATTTAAGGAAGGGCAGTGGAAATCGGAGTCGTGGGTCTTAGCGGGGGCTGGAGCTCGCTGCTGGTTTCTGAGCCGGACCGCTGCGGGAGGAGTGGGCTGGCGGGGACGCCCCGCGCCGGGCACTGAAAACAGGCAGACGTGTGCTTTAGAAAGTGTCTCCCCGTCTTTGTCATCTCCTTTTCTGTTTGCTTATAACCAGCGAGAAAAAACTAGCAGCAGGTTCCGGACATACTCCGGTTCCGCCTGCCCCTGCTGCAGCCCCGGCACGGGACGCGCCAGCGTGGGCAGCAGCTCCAGACCCAGCGAGAGGCACGGGCAAGGCTGGGCGACGTGGCCATGCCCGCGTCTCCCCTGTCCCTGCCGGGGCCACGCGCCTGGTGTGGTTGCCCCGAGAAGCTGTGGCTGCCCCATCCCTGGAGGTGTTCAAGGCCAGGTTGGACGGGGCTTGGAGCAACCTGGGCTGGGGGGAGGTGTCCCTGCCCGGGGCAGGGGGTGGCACTGGGGGGGCTTTAAGGTCCCTCCCAACCCAAACCATGCCGTGATTCTCTGATTCTGTGGAAAACCTGTGACATTCCCCAGGTAGAGCTCAGCCCCTCATGGAAAAGAAGCCGGGAGAAAAACATCCTCCCTTGCTCTCTTCAGCTACGGTTGTGTTTTGTTCTGGTTTATCACAGCTCTGCCCACGGGGGATGGCGGGGAGGATGGACCTCCCTCCAGCCCCCCAGGTAGGGGCCCGAGCGGGGCCGGCAGCCCCCCCAGGTGCTCCCGTTGGGTTTGTGGGTGGGGAAATGCAGCCCGTTCCCCCATCCTACACACCTAATTAACCTAATCAAGCCTTCCCCCTCCCCTTCTGCCTCCCTGCCAGTAAAAGCAGTGGTGCCGTGTCCTGCTGCAGCCCTGCTCCGTCCCAGCCCACCCGGCGCAGCCCACCCAGGGATGCTGTGGGATGCTCTCCAGCGCGTGCGTAAGTCAGGTCACCTCTCCGCCTCCCCCGGGTCGTGGCCAACATTAAATACCTCTGACAGCCTCCCAGAGAAGAAGCAAAGGCTCTTCCCTGCCTTTCAGATCCACTTGCTAATTACAAAGTGCGTTCGTTTTAGCACCCTGCTATCCCATAATTGATGTTGGATACCTCTCACAATGAGCCTGATTTAAATGTATACATGTTTCTCCTTCTCCTGAAACCCTGCTGGCTGTGAGACACCTAATTAACAGCAGAGCTTTCAAAGTCTCCCTAACAAATGCATCCCTGTGTTTCTTAGCACAAGGACTCTCATTAGTGAAGCTGTGCTTTGTGATTATTTATACCCCTTCTATAATTAAAAATTCTGAAAGCTAATTACAATTATCCATCAGTTTTTCAACATACCAGGACTAGAGATTTTAACCTTTTTTACCATTGTTTTTCTTTGTTAACTGACATCCCCTCGTCCTTCAGGCAGGGGCGTGCACCGACCCCCTTCCCGGCTACCCCGCTCCCGTACCCTCCCCTCGGCGCCAGCTCGCCTTCCCCGGCGCTCCGTAGCCACTGGTTATTTGCTGTTACGACGTGCTTTGCTCCATTGCTGCCAGCAATGGTGTTTGCTTTGGGAGCCGCAAGTGGAAGCAAGCGGCACCAATTGCTCCGGGCTGCCGAGAGCCGCAGGAGCGCGCCAGGCACTCGCGCACGCCGGCCCCGCTGCAGCAAGGCTGCGGCGCCGAGGAATCGCACGTGGCAGCAATTAGGTTCCCCTCCCCGGACCAGTTGCCCACATGTCCCTTCTCTTCAGGTTCAGGCACGTTATCCCCATTGCCACGGCAACCCACACCTTGAGCTGGGTGCTGCATCCCCCATCCCCGCCCATGGGAGCGTCGCCCACCCCCCGCGCGTCGTGACTGCCCGTAGCACCTTTCGGGATTTCGGAGCAGGACTGAATAGGGACTGTGAAAAATGACTTTCGAATAGAGCGTGTTCCCTGCACGGGCTGAGTCTGGGAAGTCATAATCTTAATATGAACATCTTTAAATATCCTTACTAATGGGCTCATTCTTTAATTTCCTGAAGCAATGACAGCTTCAACAGACCCTATATCACAGCTAAGATGGGATCTGTCACTGAATGGCTGAATTATATTTCATCCTTTATTTTTATCAGCTCCGCTGACTTATTTATTACATTTAGAGTCTCGGCTGGCTTTTGTCTGGCCTGTACTTTGCTGCTGCTCATAGAGGAAAAAGCAATAGTTTATAAAGCCATTTTCACAGCGTCCCCATAATTTTAGGCCATGTCTGAGGCTTCATTTTGAATGAAACTCTGTAGATAAACTGTTATTCATGGTGATGCCTGTGAAGTCCTTGGCAGCCCCCAGAGAACGCTGCCTGCTTATAAAGGGCTTTCCCTCAGATTTATTTTTGAAGAACAAAGGGCAATTTTCCCATCTCCACAGCAGCAGCCCACGTGGCAGATGCCGCTCAGGGTGTTATCTTGCAGCACTTCTTTTTTTTATTTATTGAAAACGTAATAAAATCCCGGGCTGCGCGTGGCCGGAGAGCGAGCCCTGGGAACTGCTTCCCGCGCCGGAGCTGGTGGGTTTGCAGCCGGCGGCCGCTCCGTTGGTCAGTGCCGGCGCCGGTTCCAGCCGGGCTCTGGGCAGGGCGGTGGGAAAGCCCCCGGGGGTTTCCCTGCGGGGTGTCCCCGGGAGGTCCTGCCCCGCTGCCAGCTCTGGCAACCTGTGCATTCCCACCCGAGTCGTCCTCCGAGAGCCTCACTCCGCCGTTCAGCCTGAAACAAATCCCCGCCAGGATTTAAGCGCCTGGGCCTGACGGGTACGGGGGTTACGGAGCCAACAGAGCATTTGGCCGTGTTGTCCTGGATGCGGTCCCTGTGCTCCCCGCTCCGCTCGTGTCTTGGCTCCGGTGTCGCGCGTGTCCCCAGGAGCGGTGAGCATCTCCCAGCCTGGGCGCTGCCGGCACCGCAGTGGGCACAGCTGCTCCACGGCGCCGGGACGGCTCAGCACCATCTGCGAGCCTCGCCGGCCTCTCCCGCTCGCCGAGCAGGTCCTCGTGGGGCTCAGAAAGGAGCTGCCGGCAAATGTCGGTGACCTCCAGGCAGCCACGGTTTTGGGGACAGGGGATTTTTCCAGGCAGAAGAGGAGAGCAGAAAGGAGCCGGGGGAGCGGAGGTGAAGCACATGAGCAGCTCCAAGAGCTTCTCCTGAGACCCAGCAAGTGCCAAAGTTAATACATTTAATATATTTTGTACGCACTATGCCAGCCATTAGAAATGTGCTTGTTCTGTCATTGCTCTGAGGCAATCACGGTGAAGCATTTGTCCTCTGAGTGCACGGGGAAAAATTAGAGTGCCCTGAGTTGAATTGGTCAGCTAAAAATAATGTACAGCTTCATCCTTGGAAGGAAATTGGGCATTGATTGGAGGACAGAAGTTCGGTGCAATACTTAAAGCAATGTGACATTTCCATACATTAGGGAAGCGTGCGCGCTAGGCGTAATTCAGGGCGTAAATCACTGGTTCCCGGTCACGCTCTTTCGCGTGCCTTTGCCCGCGGCCGGAGGAGAGCGGCTCTGGCCAGGCGCCGTGTCCCGGTCCCCCGCTCAGCACAGCATCCCACGGGAGCAGCCGCGATCCTGCTGCGGAGGTCGCTGCAAGGATCGGCGATTTAGCACCGCCGTAAAAACTTGAGCAGGGAAATGATGGGAAAGCTGATACAGTCGTTACGACATGCTGATTTGTCAGCCGTGGGGAGAGGCGGTGGAGCAAATTAGCTTTGGTGTAAATGCAGGCAGCTGCCGACCTGGACCCAGCCTGACCCGTTGCCGTCCCTCCGCCGCTGCTGTACGGCTCAGCACGGGCAGGGTGGGATGAGGCACGTGCGGGGCACTGCTTCAGTTTTCAGGTGTATGGGTTTTGCATCAACAGCGTATTTCCAAGTCTTTTAATATTATTATTATTATTATTAAAAATCTCCTTAGCAAGTGTTTATATTCCTTCTGTTCCCATGCCAATGGATATTGAGAGGGGGAAAAAAACGACTTCTGGCTTAGGTAATTATGAGATTGCTTCTATAGCTGCTGGCACAACAGTGGGAGTATCTGAGCTTGACTGCTTCCCAGAGAAAGGCTGAACAAAGAGCCAGAAAAGAGCCTTTGCTAAAGTGTCCTGCTAGCACGAGGCGCTGGGCAGCTGTGCGCGCTGCCTGCACGCTGCCTGCACGCTGCCTGCACGCTGCCTGCGCAGGCTCGCGGCTGCTCAGCAAGTGATGGCGTGCTGGAAGCAGCAAGCCAGGCGCATCCATTCTCCGCTCTGGGGAGCACTTCCAGCCTCCTCATGGGAGGTAGGAGGACCTGTTACTCACCTGTTGCCACTTGTGAATAAAAGGCCTATGGAAAAATTCAGGCTGTGGATTTCCCTGGGAGCTTGTCCGAGGTGACGGCTCCCACAGCCCTCAGCAGCGCCGCGGAGGCAATTTTATTAGTTCCCGTGCATCAGTCTGAAGAGGTGGAGGTTCAGACTGGGCTGGCGCTCGCAGGAGGAAATTCGCAGTCGGCTGAGTGGCAGCTGTGTCTGCACAGTCGCGAAGCCCCTTTGGGAGCCTTCGGGGTGCGTTCCCGCAGCAGCGGTGCAAGCGAACTCATGTGCATCAGGGCGAGAACACACTCACCGTGGCCTTCCTCCATCTCGCCTCACCGCAGCTAAAACCCGGAGTAGCCACAAAGCGGTGAGGGACCTGGAAAAACTGCCGAGGTGTCCACCTCCTGCTCTCCGGTGGACAGTCCCTTGATGGCGTCTTAGCTCTGAGTGCCACGCTGGCGCTGCCACCGGTGCAGGCGGGCGAGCGCCGGGTGACCGGCACAGCAATGCCCGGGCTGGGATGCTCCTTTGGGGAGCAGCGGCCGCAGGGGGAGAAGCTGCCCGGACCCTTCGGCCGGAGGTGCTTTCTCAGTCCGAACCATGAGAAATTCCTCTCAGCTCTATGAATATTTAAAGTAACTTGCAGGATCTCAAGGGCTCCCTATCTACGCTTCTTAGGGATGGTAATGATCTCTGAATAGGAAATTAGGAATAATTATAATCCATTCATCCCTTTAATAATGAGTCAAATAATTCCAGTGCTCATTGGTGGAAGTTCTCTGAAAGTTTTTCGTCCTGCGTGAGCTGAAGCAATTTCACTGCCAGCTGAGTTAGCAGCTTTTCTCTTTGCGGCAGCTCAGGACGGTCTGTCCAGGAGATGTGTGTCCCTTCCAGGGGTGGCCCCCAGCTCTTGCCCTTCTCCTCGGGCGCTCCGGGCAGCCCGCGGTGCCTCCGCGCAGGCCGTGTGCCGCGGCTGCCGCACGTGCTCTGGCTCTGCCCCGCCAGTGGGCAATTTCCAGTTCCTCTCCCTGCATGGGAAACAGCATCGAGAAGTCTCCTACTTTTCATTTAATTGATTTTGCTCTGGTTTTAATTAGCAAAAGGGGGATCAAGCTCCAACTCTTAAGTAATGAGGGCATTGTCTGTAGCTTATTTATGTTTTTCCATTTAAAGAGCATTGGTTTTTATCTCATTGCATTTTTCCCCTTCAAATAACTCACTCGTAATTACCTGTTCTCATACGGGTAGGATGCTTCCATTTTATCAGCTTGGTTTCTTAAAGGCTGCTAATAGCAGAAATGCTGGAGAGACTCGACACCGAGTGACAGACATCGTGTCCTCTCCTGCGCTGGCTGTCGGCGAGCTCCTCCGTCTGACGGGGCATCGTCAGGGTCCCCAGTTCATGGGCACCAAGCGCCCGTGAGCGGCGGCTGTGAAGCCATCTGGAGAGGCGGAGTGCTTTTATTTCAGAGCAAACTTTCCAATTCCAGCAGTAACTTGAGGAATTCCCAGGCACGTCTGAGGACGGAAAGACAAGTGCTCCATTCCCAAAGCTAATATATATATAGACAACAAGAGAAAAAAGGAGCTTATGACTAAACATTACAGTAGCCTGAAGAGCACAGCAGTATTTTAAGCCACTGCCTGTTATCTTTGGACTGTGACTCTCTGATGAGTAACAAAATATTTGCTTTTTTTCCCTTTATGGGTCTGTCATTTCATTGGCAGAATCTTGTCCTATTGACCTGAAGAACCTCAATTTCAAAGCTATTAAAACCTAATTTTCTATACCAGGCTCCTGAGACAGGCACTAACTTTCATAGAATAATTCATTTCTTCCCTCTGAA
>RSEF01000021.1:1487224-1590965 GCA_003993805.1 Himantopus leucocephalus | reverse complement strand
AAAGAAAAAAAAAAAAAGAGAGCAGAGAGAGATGTTCAAGTGCTTATTCAAAGGGAAGCCAGGACGGAGCCGGGCAGCGCCCGCCTGCGTGTTTGCTGCTGATATTTCCCTCCGCAGTGTCCTTCCAAGAGAAGAGCAGAAACACTCCTCGGATAAATGTCCATTTAGTAGCCACGGCGCGTCAGCTGTATTTACACAAGACAACTGCCGTGTGCTGATAAAACCCAAAGCCCATCCCGCCGCGGTGTCCTGCCGGCGGGCAGAGCCGGGCAGCCGAGGCCGGCGGTGCTGCCTGCGGCTGGGTGGGCAGGAGCTGGCTGGGACCTCGTCGCCTCTCTCCTCATGGGACAACGTCAGCCCCCCGCCACCGCCGCCTCCGGAGGAGTCCGAGACCTTTGGGTTCGCTTTATCCCAGGCGCTCGGTGCTGCACCATGGCCAAGCTGAAGCCCCGAGCTCCCACTGCTCCGGAAGGCGACTGGGGTTCAAGGGAGGTGTTAGAAGAGTTTGTAGGTGCTGGGTGAGTCGATCCCACATCACTGCCACTTTCTTTGCCAAAATAGACACGCAATGGAAGAGAAAGGTATGACAGAATAACGCCCAAACGGCATTTCGGCACCTGGAGGAGGTTTGCTGAAGAGCACAGCCACGGTCCCCACAGGGGAAACATTTTCCCAATCCATCAGGGAAAAAGTGGATTTCGAAGGCTGAGGCCAACTGTGCTGCCAGGGCGGCGCTCACTGATTTAATCCCTGATCAAAGCACCTGAGGAGGGTGGGGACGGTCGCAGGGAAGGAAAACATTACTTTTTCTGGGGCTGGCACAGACCCATAGAATGGTTTGGGTTGGAAGGGACCTTAAAGCCCCCCCAGTGCCACCCCCCTGCAAACCCCTCGCCGCGCTCCCTCGGGTGCCAGCAAACCCTGCAGCCAGCGGTGCTCCGCCGAGCCACCGTTTAATATTCTCAGTCGTGATAACACTTTGTTGGATAAGTGCTTTTTAAACCCTACAGATAGATAGAGTATCTGGAGTGGCATTTTAAAAGAGAAAATTGAGACAAGATTCATTACAGGCACCAGTAAATGTCAAACATTTTATCAACTGTGTAAAGTGCCGTGTTAAGCTGTCTTTTCCCCCCCAAAGCTTGATTAAAACCATAAATGCCTTTTTAATATTAATATTATTCTCTTCTGCGTGCTGCTTGTTTGGTTATTTGCACTGGCACGAAAGGGAGGGTGGTTCAGGGAGGAGGCAGGGTGGGCAGCGGTGCCGGCAGCGGCAGCCCCGCGGCGTCGCTCGGCCCCGGCGGTGGGGGTGCCTGGATTGGGGCAGCCCCCGCGGAGCGGAGCACCCCCCGCCCTGTCCCGGGCTGAGCCCTCCCGCTGCGGGACCCCCATCCCGGGGCAGCCGTTCAGGATCGGTCCTGCTCTGAAGTCCTCCTGCGCGCGTTCCCCCCGTACACGGGGAGCTGTCGGTAACAGGTCCTTCTCGCTAAGCTGTGTTTAATTAAAAGCTGGCTCTTTGTTGCATGTGCTAATTACCACTCCTTGCTTGGAGGCTCAGACTCAATCAATATCTAAATCCGTGGTCTAAATCTAGCGCAATAATAAATAGCTGTGCGGGCTGTTTCACAGGGATCCCAAAGCCGCTGTCACTGTCATCGTCCGCAGCGTGAATTCGACACGGGCAGGTCTGCCAGAGCCGACCCACAGGGCCGCAAGGGGCTCGCACGATTCCCCAAACACTCCCTGAATTTGCAGGAAACGCGCACTGTGATATAGTTTTCCTCCAGACATCGCCTGTGTTTCCAGACAGGAGGGCAGCACGCCTTGGGAAGAGCCGTCTGGGCGTACTTTGCCTGCGGGGCGCTTGTCTCCCCCCTAAAGCACCCACTGCCGTCCCTGCGGCATCCCTCCTGCCTCCACCGCAGAGCAGAGCGAGCCAAACCCCCTTCTTTCACAGAGATGATCAGAACCAGCTTTTCAAACAACTTATTCATTATAAAAATTACTTCTGTTACAGATCCATCTGATCTTCTTAAAGGGTGCAGTTTCTGATAGCGGAACGAACTCATGAAAAATACATAACCTGGAGCATCTCTGAGAATATTTATTTATCCAGTGCATTATGGCACGGCTGAGGGTGCCCTGCGCTGTTGGGCACCGGCACCGGTGACTGTCACCGCTGGAGCCACCGGCTCTCACCCGGCCAGACCTGGGTCTTGGCTTTGGGCACGGCCAGCGATCCCGTGTGCTGCCTGCCGGCGCGGCGCGGAGCAGCAATGAGTCGCATCTTGGCCACGGCATAAACCAGGGCATGCGAAGCCTGTGCTGAACAGCCAGCGTCGGGTCTGCTAAGGAGGTTTCAGGGGCAGGCGCAAAGCCTTGCTGGGAGGCAGCAGCCTCTGCCCCGCTCAGTTCCCCCGGGCTCGGGTGGACCATCGTTCCTCCTGCTGCTGGATGAGGCTGAGCCTGTGTTTCTCCTGTGTTTTCCTGGTGTTTTTCCTGTGTTTTCCTGGTATTTTCCCTGCGAGTCTCCTTCAGCCAGGAGCCGGTCTGGCAGCTTGAGCCTGGCTTCCTTTCCCTAATTGCGTTAATAATACCGCCGTGCTGTCGGATGGACGTGCTGACACAATGAGTTATGCTGGGCTGTGGCGTAGCAACAAGGCTATCAATTAATTTCGTAGAGAGTGATAGGTAAAATAAATGACAGTAAACGAATTAACTCTGTTTGAGGATTAAGGCTGCCTGTGCACAAATGGAAATACATTGGCTGGCATTTTCCACTCGCGCCGGCCCCGGTGAGGCGGGCGGGAGGACGGCGCAGGCACCGGCAGCCGGCGTGGGAGCCGTGCCCCGGCTGCCCCGGGAGCCGCAGGAGCTGTGCTGAGCCCGGAGCACGGGTCCCGTCACCTCATTGCAAGATTGTAAATTAATTTTAAGTTCACGCTGATGTGTTAAATCTACAAACTCATCCTTAAAGATCAGCGCTTTACCAAAGATGATGTGGTTTACTGGTAGAGATATCAACTGATGCTTCCTAGCTGCCTGTCACCTCGCACCGACGCTTATAGCCCTGGCTATATAAAGGCCATTTAGCAGAGTCACTTAAAAAGACGTGTAAATCGAGAGGAAAAAGGGATGTGGAGAGAAGCCCAGTGAGTGTTGGGAGGAGTCTGGAGGTTGCTCAGTTGTGCTAAAATAGTCATTTAACGATACTGGGCAAGACTGATGTGTGCTCCGTGGGCAGGGTATGATTCAGTCCCGGTGACTTCGCCTTCAAGTGCGCACTCTTTAGAAATGAGGTAGATGGTAACTACTTTGTTGTCACTTCACAGCCTCGATGGGTTTGGGGCGCAGTGGCCTCCTGCCTGGTGGCAGGTGGGAGAAGGCATGTCTCCCCTCGCACCCGAGGGATGTCCCCGAGGGATATCCCCAAGGGATGTCCCCAAGGGAGAGACACAGCATGGAAAACACTCTTCAGGGATAACTTCATCCCTGCATCAGCACTGATGCTAACCCGCGCGTTAAACTGGAATATCAGACTCTTAAATCCCAGACTGAGAGCACCACTGAAGTGGATTAGAGGCAGACATTTAATTACCATAGCAAGGTTTTTATTTGTTTTTTAGGTATGGGCTGGGAGCGGGAGGTTCACGCGAGCACAGAGAAAACGGGTGGTTGGCAACTCCCATCTGTGCAGTCCTACCCGTGATTCACAGTTACATAAAGCTTCTTATATAGTAAACAATCTTGTTAATAAAAGCAGAAGTACAAGGTCCAATGTAATCCAGCGAGTGTGACTAACTGGATTTATAGGCTCCCTCCCAGTGCAGAAGCAGAAAGATTCCTCAGATCTTACAGGAATTAATTTTTGCAAAGATCCTCAGCGGTGATTGTTCCCCCCAGAGGAGGGGCAATGGCATGGAAATAGGTTAGAGTGACTTATTATTTTTTTTAATTTGCCGTCCCTGGGTCACAATTTGAACAGCCCGCACCGGCACTGCCCGCTCCCCACCTACCTGGGCTTTGCATCTGCGGGGGCAGGTCCAGAGCCCAGCTCCCACCTCCCCCCAGCGCCACCCCGGGGGGAGCCCAGCTCCTGCGGGGGCGTTGGCGGACCACCACCGCTGCCTCCCCCGCTCCTGCCTTGGGGACAGCGGTCGGTTTGCTCCAGAGGCGATGCTTCCCCCCGCCCCCCGTGCTGGTGCTGCCGCTGCCGGTGACTCCCAGCCTTGGCTCCATCCCTGACGGACCCCCACTGCACGACCAGTCTCCGTGTTTTCTTGCTGGCTCGGTGTCAGGACAGAAAGCTCTTTTTTCCTTTGACTAAAGCGGTGACTATGGGGTGGCTGTCGCCTCCCAGGGTGCTTTCGCAGAGATCAATGTGTTCCCGTGATCCGCCACGCTTCACGTCTTCCCTGTGGCCGGAGCTTTTCCAGCTTTCCATCCCCAACTCTGGGGCGTGATGAGTTGTGTCCTCGCGCGCCCGTGGTGGTTTTGTTCGTGCCATTTGTCACCCCTGGAAAGGGAACAGCGAGCTGTGGTGTGCGGCCTGGAGAGAGGAGTGGGCTTTGGGGAGGGCTGTTGAGAAGGAGGCTTTGAGAACAGCGAATATTTATAGAATATTACAGCGATGGCATTTGCAGATAATTTTGGATATTAAGGGAAAATAGCAGCGTTTGCTTTCCCAGCTACGCAAGGTATTTGTGCTGACAGCCGTCCCTGCGAAGGCACCGTTCCCATCACTCCCGTGAAACCTCTCACGACTCTTTGTTATTCTCAGAGACGGCAAGTGGGAGAGTTTTATCCTCCCAGAGGCACCGCCAGCCTCAGTGCTGCCTTCAGCGCTCCCGAAGCGGGAGCCCCATTCGGTGCCCGCCCTGGGCAATGGCACAGCCCCACCGTGGGGGTGTCGGCGCTGAGCCCCCGGCCCCGCCGCCCGCCCTCCCTCGCCCCCTCGCTCAGGCTGTGCCGCTCTTCGGAGGAACAGAGACTAAGTGGAAACAATCAAATTAACTTAAGCACCTGCCAGACCTCCGCCTCCGCTCAAGTGGAATAAAATACTATAATTACACGAGTGTGCTTTAATTATATATTTGAAGAACCAGAGGTTCAGCTTTGGTGTGGACAAGGAGGAACCTGTTAATTGGGTTATTTTATCGCCCAGTGCCGGGCGGCTGCGCCGGGGCTGCACAAGCAAGGCGCAGCAGGCAGCATCCCGGTGGGAGCGGGCGCCCTCCCCGGGGAACGCCGCTCCGCTCTATTTTCCCTGGCCCTACCAGTGTCGATTCAACCGTCGTAAGCTGAGGTGCCATATGTCATCTTTTCCTACAGCCTTTTTAAAGTGCGAAGAAAGAGACAACTGTGAGAGATGGCATTTCCACTCTCGGTACCGCAACATATGCTTTTCGTGAATGAACTCAGCCTATTATAATACAGGCAACAGGTAGCGTGACATATTGCGGGGCTATTCTGGAGACTTGCAAAGTACAAGTGATGGCCTCCGAGCCGGCCCTTGTGAAGGCGCTGCCTTCCCGGCGCGTGTTCGGGCTGGGTGCCGGCGGGGAGGACAGCGATACCCCGGCTGCAGTGCCCCCACGGCTGCGGGGTGTGCGGGCTGCCCCGTGCTCGCAGCGGCCGCTGTCAGTATCACCTAGAATACTGCAAACCCAGAAATGCGGCTTAGCTCACCCACACAAACCATCTTGCCAGCTCATTTGGCTGCGATACCTCTTCGGGTCGCTGATGTACGGGATCTGGCCGCTCGCAGTGTGCTCCCTGCTTGCCTCATTTCCCATTTCTCTCTTTCCTTTCTTTAAAATGCTGCTTAACGCTCCCCGGGCTCGGGAGCCGTCACAGCATCCCCGAGCGGCCGTTCGGGCCGGCTGCCTTATGTAAGCGAGGGAGGGACCTCGCAAAACTTCCTCCGTTCCGAGGCTTAATTAATTAAAAGCCAGTTTTATGGTGCATGTGCTAATTATAACTTTTTAGCCCAGAGGATCAGAATGAACTTGTTGCTTATAATTCTATAATTCAAATCTGCTGCAATTAGTTTGGATGCTCAGAAATTTTCAAAATAATTCGTCTATATAAATGTGCTTTGCCGAGATGATTTTTTCTCACTTGAACTTTTTTGGTACGCTTATATGCAAAGGAAACTGCCTGAGGATATGTTTCTTGCAAAAAGTAGGGATGCTGATTCTTGAAACTATTATGCAGGCGAATTATTATCCATGTTTTTTTAACACCGCAGTGTAAGATATCCCAGGCAACCGAGCATTGCAGAAGGGCAAACTGCCCTGGGGAAACACCGAGCCATTTCCTCTGGTGAGAACAGCAGTGATTTCCCATCGGGGAGAGCTCTTGAGACTTTAATTTGGTGTTTTCCTTGGAAGTACATAGGCTGCCGAAAAGCTGGACCCCGTCTGTGATTGAAGGGGAAAGGGGGGGAAAAGCAAGAGGCCGTTAGTCCCTTGTTAATGACCTGCGGGTACTTTCCCTCTCGGGCAGCTCAGAGCATCCACGGCAGGAATAAAGGTGATGTCAGGGTTTGGCCACAACACTTTCTGAGTAACGGGATCCGGGGAGGTTTGAAGTGCTGGCTGGCAAAAGCGGGGGCGGGCGAGGATGGCGATGTCGACTGCCCAGGGCTCGGGTCCGCAGGGATGCAGCGCGGTCCGACCCGGTGCTGTGCTCCCGGTTCTCCCTCTCTCCATGGCTGGAGGCGTTCGCTGTAGTCTGTGACAGCAATAAGAGAGCCACCGGCCAGGAGGGCCACCGCGCTCCCGTTTGCGGTGCCTTGTGCCTTTGCCGGCGTGGGTTTGGGGGTGGGTGGATCACAGCCCTTCCATGCAGAGATCCTGTTGTCGGAGCGTGCGGTCCCTTTGCCGTAAGACAATGATGATTCCAAATGATGTCCGCATCCCTCCTGGCCTGTACGCTACGCATCGCAGTAATTCCGTGTCGTAATGAAGCCGATTAGCACCGTGGCTCTGCCGGCACGGGAGCCCCGGGAAGGCGTGCTGGGCAAGGATGCCTGCACACCCCGGGAGCGACCTGCCGGGCGCAAGCCATGCCGGTGCCAGAGCATAAGCCCACGCTCCCGGCATCTCCCTCCCACGCTGTCACGCTGCTGCCGGAGGCCACAAACCACAGAGCCGTGGGGAACCGGAGGGGTCTTGCGAGGCAGCCGTGCGTCGCCTGCCCGGCTGTGGGTACGTCACAGCCCCCATGGCACGTGCTGCGGCAAAAGCACCAACCTGCCCCGCGTGTGTCAGAAGAGCCATTCGTGGCCTCTGTATCACGTACTTTGGTCAGACCAGGGAAGCTGAAAGGGAAAAAAAATGACTAGTCTAATTTCAGAGTGGAAAAAGGGCAACGCTGAATTTATTCTAGAAAGCGGAGCTGCGTCCCCTGAGTACAGGCAGCAGCTGTTTTTCCTGAACGCGCAGTGAAAGACTGGGGCAAATTCTCCCAAGAGTTTTCAATTTTCTGTCCAGTGATTTCGGAGCAGTTTCCATCCCAACGTGCGAGGCACGGCGGCGGGAGGCTGCGTGCATGCTGATGCGGGGAGCTGCTGACAGCAGCGCTGGCTGTCCCCGCTGCGCCCCGCCGGCACTGCCGGCCCCGGCTGCTCCTTTCCCAGTGTGCGGATTGCACCCTTTGGCTCCGTCCGGGGACAGCCCGAAGAGAAGAGGATGAGGAAATGTTTCCCACCGAACCGCGGCCCCCCCCCGAGCTCCCCACCACGCACTGCGCCGAGGTGGTGGCAACCAGCTGGGCAGCCTGGGGACAGCTTGCGCCGGCAGCCCTTACTCTTTCAAAGTCACTTCTTTTGATAAAACAGATCGCTCTGGAGGAGGAAAAGGCTGTCTGGCCCTTTTCAGGCTGATTTGGAGGAAATCAAACACTGTTTTTTCCTTTTGCCCAGTGACTTAGGGATGCCCGGGTCGGTTTGCCGTGCATCCTGAGCCTTTGGGCGAAAGCCGAGTACAAAGTGCTGCAATGGGTCACGTTGGCCATCGGTGGGCGAGCGCTCGAAGCGGGGCACTGGCTCCCAAATGCCACCCGCGGTGAGCCTGGGAGGGCGATGCGCATACTGACAGTTTCTTATTCTGCACTTGCAGGAGTACCTGCAACGAGCTGCTTGCTCTGCTTCCACTGGGGAAGACGATATTTTTGCTTCAGTTCATTATAAATAAGCATCCAGGGAAATATTAAGTCAGGCATTAAATTCCAGCTACTTACGGGATTGACACAGGAGTACATCATCTTAGTCTGAGGGGTGAGACGACAGAAGCTTACGTAAATGGAGCAGCTTATGAGGGGCTCTGGCTCCCGGCTCTGCCCGCGCTCCCTCCGCCCCTGGACGGGGATGTGGGGGGCACAGCCCACCCTCCCC
The DNA here is from genome assembly GCA_003993805.1 of Himantopus leucocephalus. Classification (NCBI taxonomy): domain Eukaryota; kingdom Metazoa; phylum Chordata; class Aves; order Charadriiformes; family Recurvirostridae; genus Himantopus; species Himantopus leucocephalus. The sequence goes on along the minus strand of RSEF01000021.1, from coordinate 1,582,564 downwards.
GGCACCGGCCCGGCAGGCTCAGCCTCTCCTCGCTGCCGGCAGCACCGGTGTCCTGGGACGGAGCACGCGCTGGGGCCTGCCTGGTCCTGCCCTTGGAGGGGAGAGCAGAGATTTGTGTCACGCTGCTCATCCCCATCCTTCGACGCATCCTTCCGTACTTCTTGTGCATGAGGAGTTTGCTTTCGAAGGGGGGAAACCCAGTAAAGCTTGTTGAAAGGGTTGCAATCTGTTAATAAGTAAATTGCTCATTTAATTATCTTAATTATGGTTTCACTGAGCTAATGTTATTGCCAGTACAAAGGGAAAAAAAAGGAGAAGAGAAAAGAAAAAAAAATCTCCTGGATTAGTGAAGCCTCGATTATAGGCAAGTGAGTAACATGTTTCTTTTTAAAGCCCCGATCACTCCCCGGTGCACTCGATGGGCACGGGCTGGCGGGAGCGGGACAGAAGGGAGGTCGGGCTGTGGTTAGCACTGGTATCTGCCTCACCGCCGCGGGCTCCGGGCACGGCAGCGGCTGCTTTTGCACTTGGCTTTTCACCGGCACGACAATCCCCAGCTTGGAAAAATCAAGGCAAATGCACTGACGATGGCTAGAGCCAAGGAGTGATGGATTGCCGCGCCTCGGCACCTTTCGATGGTGTGGTCACATAGACTCTTTAATTCCTCCGTGACAGGGTAAACTGATGCTGTGCCAAACACCGTACGCAGTGCCTGGCGTGCTGCACGGGCGCTTGCCGGCGGACGGTGGCATTGCCAGTTCCCTCTGCGGTTTCTCGGCTGCCATTAGACCTGCGTGTCCTCCTCCCTCGGCTGAGGACGGGGAGTTGCAGAGCTCCGGTGGGAGATGCTTTCTCGGGGCAGCATCCACTCGGCGCAGCCCGACACCCGCAGCTCCCTCCTCCCTTTCCTCCAGCGTTCTGCCCCGCGCAACCATCTCTGTGGGAAGATGCGACTCTTTTGGTGGCTGAAACTCATTCCGACTCCACAGCGGTTGGGATCCAAATAACTGCCAGGTTTTCCAGGCACACGTGTGTCCACTTTCCACCAGCACAAGGGGAACCGGGCAGGACACGGCCCCGTTCACCCTCCTGCTGGCAGCCCTGGCAGAGCCCACCACAAAACCGCCACCAAACAGCGATGTGTTCAAGCATATGCTTAAACGTTGCACTAATTAATGCTTGTGAGAACATGTGTGGTAATTACATTTTTTTGCCGTTAAAACTGCAGCTACTATTATTGTATAAATAGACGGAGCAAAAGCAAATATGTTTGTTTCTACCTTACCTTGTGCGTTACAGAAAGAAACACCAGCTGCCTTAAAAACCATATTTATTATTCACTCAGAACACACTTAAAAAAACCAGGAATAAATAGCAAAGTCAAAATATTTGGTTTCCACAGCAAGCGGAGGCTGCCGTAGGACATCTCATGGCGCGGAAGCCGAGGAGCCGCGCACCGCAGAGCCATGGCGTAGAACGAAGGGAAGGACACTTTGAGATCGAAAGGTTCCCATTCGGCCGGGGGTACTTTGGCATTGAGCTGTCGTGGTGCTGAATTCTGCCATTCCAAAGGTGCGGAACCACCGCCCGTGACGGAGCCCACCACCTCCAACGCTCCCATGGGAATGAAGCTTCTCTGAAACCCTCCTGTTCGCTGGCTCTTCACACCCAAAACGCTCCAACAGCCCCTTCCATGGCTCGTTTCAGCAGCAGTCAAGGCACCGTCAGACCTTCCACCGCCCTGTGACCGCGGCAGCCACAATTCCCTGCCGGCAAGGCGGGCAGCGGGCACGCTCAGCTGCCACATCGCGTTGACTTTGCTCACAGGATCGGGAAGTCCTTGGCAGGATTTGTGCGGCCGGTACCCGCCCGGACACGAGGCACATCGCTGCAGGCATTGCCGGAAGGGATGTCCGCGGACACGGGGCTGGAATGAGAGCTGGCTCCCTTCCACATGGCACGTGGATAAATGATTTAGACACTGAGCAGTCGGGCTTTTCCGAAGGATGCTTCTTCAAGGTGTAGCGGGAGAGCGTTTCTGGCCATGGCCATGGCACGTATAGTAATTACAGGCATTTTGTCTGGACACGTTTAGGCGTTTTCTCCTATCAAACTGGGGCCGTTTTCAGTTTAAATGATGATAATGGGCTTTGGAGAATGAGTTTTGGGCAGCGGGGAAAGCAGGAGGCTGTGGAAAACTGGAGAAAAGGACAACTTTGCCTCACGGCAGTTGATGCACATCCCCTGTCCCTCCTCCTCTCTATGCGCTTCTCCCCACCTCTGCTTGGCCCGTCCCCATCCTGGGGAGACGAAACAATAGATAAATAACAGATAAATTCTAAGTACTGCGACGGGTGCTCCCGGCAGCAGGGGAGTGAGTCTCGGCACCGGTTTGGAGCAGCAAGCCAATCTCCGCGACCCGCTCGCCAGCCCAAAGTTGGCCAAACTTTGATGCGCTTCAGAGGCCAATTAGCCGGGTGGGAGGTCTGGAGCGGCCGACGGGCGCCCACGGAGAGCCGAGGCACGCGCGGTTCCCACCGCCCACCTTTCACACGCTGGGAAGCCGAATAATCCGGTTTTCCCCAGCCCCAGACAGAACAAGCACATCATAAATATTCATCTGCTCAAATGAAAGCATTAGCCCTTGTTTCCTCGAGTGGAACTAACTGAAAATTGATGATAGTTTTCTGAAAAATGCAAGATTATGTACACAGAAGCAATTATATATAAACTTATCAATTATTTAACAGCTTGTTAATGAGCAAGTTTCAGTCTCGTCGCTCGGGCCGTCCCACCCGTTTGCTGCTGCGAGTGGCCGGGCACGGGAAGCAGAGGGACCGAGATGCGCTGCGTGTCTTGAGCGATGACCTGCGGCCGCCGCGCTGCAGGAGGGGACGGCGGAGAGGCCGGCAGCGGGGCCAGGATCCCGCGGCCCAGCAGAGCTCTTCATCTCCAGCTCCAGATGCCTGCTCACAGCCTGGAAGCATTAGCTGCATTATACGCTCTTGAAATTCTCATTAAACATGTATAAATGGAAATAATTTGATTTTCTAATGCAAGCGAACAATTTGCATTGATAGAAAACGCACGTTCCTTGAGCAGCGCTGGTGTGCCGGAGCAGCAGTCACCGCCGGCCGGGCTGCCAGCCCCCGCTTCAAGCCTCCTGGAAATGGAGTTTCGCACTTTTATTGGGATTCCCAAACATCCCCAGCTCTGTTACGTGCTATCAGCGTTAACTGTTCCAAGCTGTTCGGTGTGGGAGGTCTCGGTCAGGTCTGCAGTCACTTTGGAGGTGACAGGAATGATAAAGTTTATTTCAGTATCTGCTGCGGTGCCGCTTTCAGAAACGCCTTTTACGTCATTATGACCCGTGCCAGAATTGAGATAATCGGTGCGTGGCACGTGGGGACTTGTGGCAAGTGAAATCCAGCAAGCCAGCTTCCTCGAGCTTGGTAGGAGCTCTGTGCGTAATAAAAGTAAAAACTAATAAACACTTGCGGATGCACGTAAGGGGGGATACATTGCTTACATTAAGCAGATTATGTACATTACTTACAAATAGATTACTCGTGTTACTGGCCATGGAAAGCAAAATATCCCATATAATTGTATTTGGGGATTCTCTTCCATGCAGGAACGCCCCAGCCCCGGTCGTGCCGGAGGATGAGGGCTCCCGGCTGGGGAGGGGGTGGGTGGGCACAGTGCTGGCTCGGGAAATTGAACTCAGCTGTGGAGGAGACTGCTCTGATGGCAGAGGGTGAAGCTATAAATTACCTCATCAGAGGGCAAGCTCTCTCTCAGCAGCTCCACAGCCATTTTCTTTCTCTCTGTGTTGTCCCAAAGCAGAAAAGCCGCTCTCTTTCTCGCAAAGCAAAGCCTACCCGCCCAGGGAAAGCCGTGTTTCCCTCTGATTCTGCGTTGAATTGGCGTTAGGGGGGAAAGGCAGGAATCTCTCACAAAGTGAGTAATAACAGGGTGGCCTTCGGGCTCCCTGCTCCAGGCAAACCATGTCCTTTCCCCACGGCAGAAGGGCGCCGGCTTTTCCCGTTGCGTGTGCCGTTTGACCCGACGGTGGGGACAGTGCTGCACAGCCCGGGCTGGCGGCTGGGTGACTCCCTCGGGAAGGCAGCTGAGGAAAAGGCAGGAGCAGGTCAGGAACCGGCAGAAATGGTGAGCAAAGCATGAAATGGTGGGCAGTGGCGTGGCGGGATGGGACGGGACGGGCAGTGGCGTGGTGGCTGGGCACACGCTCGCATCTCTGCTGGGTTTGGCTGATGCTCGGTTGCGGAGAGGGCAGGCAAAGGCCATCTCTGCAAGGCAGTCCCTTGCAAGGCGCTCATCAATGAGTTTGCGCTTTAATTCTCCTTCCTCTTCAGACAAGAGGACATTTTAAAACTAAATGTAATAGATTATTCAGATTTAATATAATCTGCATCCAGATTTCTGAACCAGGCTGACAGCGATGTTTTTTCCCCCATGAGCTAATTTGCCTATTCCTAAAGGAAGAGATGCGAGATCTTGTTAATGGAAGTCTGCAGACGTTGTGTTTTAATTTCGGCAAATAGGAAAGCTGTCAGGCTGTAATGTGAGCAATGCAAAAATTATTAGGAGCATTATTAGAGACACATAAATCCCATTAACATAAATGGGACAGATAGGCAGGGTTTGGGATGTCCAGGTGATCATTACTGGGGAAGCGGGATTCCACATCAGTCAGGAAAACACATTCCCGTTACTTTATTGTTCTTTATGAACATGACAAGCAGAATGTCTGTGACTTCTTTGCATTCTAAACATTAAAACTCGCTGGGCCCCGGCCGGGCAGGGCTCCGCAGGCAGCTGCCCACAGCCTGGCAGCGTTATTCCCATGGGCAGGCGTTTCCTCCTGAACCTTCATGGTTAAAAAGTTCTTTTAAAAGCTGCTGGCAGAAGCTGCTGGCAGCAGGTAGTTCGGTGTCTCGGTGGAAAGACTTCCTGCAGAAGATGTGTACGCTTGGGGGGAGGGGGGGAAGAAGTCCTATCACATTTTTGAATACGTATCGCTGATGAGGAGTTTCATTGCATTATTCATCCTGGGAACTGTGTAAACCAAGAAAGTTAAAAAGAGGGAAATTGCCACTGTAAGCCGAGGTGTTTTAACATGCAAATGATGGCTTTTATTCCTAGCGCTAGAACTGCTAGGTTTTTAATTTTACACGCTACGTGCTCGGTTCACCGTCTGTGCAGACACGGCCGTCCTACAGCTCTGACTGGGGTCTCCCCTATTTCCACTGCTGTCGAGCAGCTCTCAGATCTGTGATAATTTAATTAACCTGCCCTATTCTGCAGGATAGGATCCGGGCATCCAGGGAGTTACCTCTTTGCCTGAGCACATACCTCTCCTATACAAAAGTCACAGAACAGCAATTTCCCCACCTGGAGATCTCATTGTGGGTTTTTAAATTATACATCACTCTCATAGACACGTGCCAACCGCTCTTTGCAAGGAAGAAAGCAGTCTGTTGGATGGATGGTGCGTGGTCACCTCCGAGCTGGCGCTGCCCGCGCGGCTCCGGGGGATGCTGGTGGCCAGGGCTGGCGGGAGGCACTGTGTGTCACTACCTTTGATGGCCGCCTGAAAAACCGAGGTGCCTGCACAAGGGCAAAGGAATTTCAGAAGTTTAAAGGTAAGCTTTGACCCCGCCACTTGGCAATGTGACGCTTCGGAGCTCTAAAAATAGAGCATCTCCGACAGAGGAAAGGTATTTTTGGAAAAGCTGTTACTGCAGCCAACCTCGCGTCGTTACCGCAGCCCCTGCTCGGAGCACTTCCGTGATTTCCTTCTGCGCCTAAGTTTTATGAAGTGCCAGAAAGAGCTGGCACGTTCCCTTGCGGAGCGGCAGCCCTGGGCGAAGGCGGCCCCCTCCTCCCCAGCCCTGCCGGGGGTCGCATCCCTCCCGGCAGAGGGGGGGCTGGGGGCCGTACCCAGCCTGACGTGGCCGATGGGCTGTTTGCGGATCCTAACGAACCCCCGGACCGTAAAGTACGGCTGGGGACATCAAAGCTGGCCCAACGTCCGTCTGTGCCTCTGCCTGAGGGCTCGGAGAGGTGGGGAAACGGGGGGGCAGGGGGTGGGCAGGGGGTGCAGGGTGCCGCCAAGGGAAGGGAGCCCACGGGGCGATGTGAAACGCCGTCTCCCCCCGGCCCCGCACAGAGGTGAGGGGCGCCTGCTCGTTAGAAGCAGACTAATGAGCTGCTCGCAATCAGGTAGTAGGGCCGGGAAGTGGTGGGAGCCCCAAGAGATGCAATTAGTCATCACTTCACTCACGGCGCTACACTGAAGCCTGATTTGAACCATTAGAAAATCTGATCCCGTGGGTCGTGCACGTGCCCAGTAATGAACCGAAGGGAATGCCCCCGGCAGTTTATTTACCAAAATCACTGCTCAAAACACGCTTTGAGAGGGACTCTAAATACAGGGAAGTGGGTAGAAATGATGAACTCCAGCTAGAAGTCTGCTCAGAGAGAGCAGGCACGTGAGGTGTATTTTTCTTCTTGTAAATGAAAAGAGAAAAATACGCTCTTTTTGCTCTTGGCTCCCAGCAGACAGCTCATGCCAGCTCCGCCACGTCTCCCTGATAATGATGGAAACCGCCTCGGATGGCTCTTACAAGCACTGAAATTAATACCGTTCTTCATTGGAAGTGGCACATCCAACGACTCCCCAAAAGGTGAACATTAATATTCTGATTTCCAGTTGTTAGACCTGTGCTGCGGCCTCGGAGCTGCGGAGATGGGGGAATGAGGGAGGAAAGGGCAGCTCTGCGGTTTGGGTACCCCAGCTCCATCCCCACAGCATCGGTGGAGGGAAGTGCCTCCGGTGAGGCCTGATCCCATTCAAAAGGCTGTTTTGTGACAGCTCCCGCATCGCATCCCTGTCTCGGGGTGTTTTCAGTGCACGAAAAGGGGAGATAAATCTTCGCGGATGCGGCCTCATTATCTATGTGGCATTTAAACGTAATTTATGCCCGACGTCTTGCCGCTTCTCTGGTAGAAAATTGCATTGTTGGTTCCCCGGCTCTCAGCTTCTGCGGCAACTGTGTCAGAAATATTGAAATAAATCGATCCGACTTGAGTTCCCTGTGCATTTTTATTGCCGATTTGTCAATGCGGGCAAGGCACTAAACAAGTTATGTTGGCGGGAGGAGGAGGAAGGTGAAGCCGTGGTGGCCCGGCTGCCTGCACCATCGTTAAAAAGAGGTTTGGGCGTCTCGGCAATCTCAGCAATCCCACTAGGGATGTGGCTGAACGCTGTGCCTCGAGTTTTCCTTCTTTTCTTTTTTTTTTTAATCGCACCCTAATTGTGGAACTGGCAAAAGCTTTAAAAAAAGAAAACAAACAAACAAAATTAATGAGCAGCGTCAGGGGAGGGAAAAAAGCGTTTTCTGGCCGGAGTCCTTGGCGCGGGTAGGAAATAGCTGCTCCTCTTGGAGAGCATTTAGTCTGCTGTGGGCTGCCAGCTGAGGAAGTCAAGTGAAAACCAAGTGCCTGGAAGCCGAGTTCGCTGCAGCCTCCCTCCGCTTCGCTCGTTGAGTGCCTCAGCCCTAGCAGTGGGTACTTGGATGTTTATTCCCAGACTAAATTGCTTTTGGACCTCTGACTCGTTTGTCAGCGAGAGAGAAAACAAGCTGTCGGTTGGACTAACAGCCTTCACAGCTCCTTCTCCTGGTTGTTTGTGCTCACATCGAGGAGGCACGTGGCGAGCATCCTCAGCCCGGGGCCAGCGCCGTACCCGTCAGGAGCACTGCTCGGGCTCTGTGATGGAGGCGGCTGGTGAGCAGGGGAGGAGCCGTTAGCATCTTACTGATTAAATCTCTCCGTAAAGACCCAGGCTGGCATCTGGCCCCGTGAGTTCTAGCGGGGCTGCCCATGCCCGTGCCCCCGGGCAGCGGTTGCAGGAATCCCCCCGAGCATCCCTCGGGAGCGGCACGGGCTCCCTCCCTGCTCCCTGGCAGCCGCGCTGCCCGGAGCTGTTTGGCGCCAATGTTTGCCAGCGTGGAGAGAAGGGCTCCTGGCGCTGGCACCCGCGCGAGAGGCTGACACAGATGGGGCTGTGCAGCAAAGCCGCAAACTCTTGCGGGGAAAGTTTCACATGTCTGGGAAACATCAGAGTCTGTATCAGACCTCGGAGCTTCCCAGTTCCTCTGAGACACCGGCTTTGCTCAAAACAAACCTTACCAGGTGCTCACAGGAATTGGGAGGCTGTCTGGTATAGACTGCGAGCTAAGTAAGAGTTGATAAACCTCCAGCAGTTGTTTATATACGCAGCTCCTGTTTGTATACGGTGTTGGGTAGCAGCTCAGGGTATGAACCTCCTTCGCTTGCATGTCCCCCTGTACAGTTTGGGGGGCGGTGTTCTTACCCTTGTGCTTGATTCTTTCTGGCAGTGTATATTTTGGGGTTGAATTTTTTTTGCTTGTTCTTGCTTTGGGGTTTTTTGGCTGCTTGGCCTCTCTTGTCCGTGGGGAACTGGTCCATCCGAAAGCCGAGTCTGGCCTTACCTCTGAGCATCACCCAACGGTGCGGACAGCCACGCTGCTTGGCTGCGGCCGAGGAAGTGTGTGACTGCACATGAGTAAAGTGCTGATGCTGGCGGGTATTTCTGGAGTTCCTGGAGTCAGTTTCCATGGCTTTAAGCCTTTCATTGTGAAGGTTGTCGCTATCATGGGCTACTTCTGCAGCCAGTGCTCCCTTACCCACGGCAGCATTGCTTTTCATCCCAAGCAGCAAACATTTTCTTCATAGGCTGTGTGAAAAACTCATTATGGGAAAAAGATTCATAAAACCTTACCTTCATCCTCAAGGTCCGCTTCACAAAGGCAGTAGGAGGTAACTCACTGATTTTCACTAACTCTGCCATGTATTGCCCTGTGAAAGTCCTCGCTCCATGCAGAGCGCTCCTCGTGCACGAACGTTCTTCCTCTCTTTCTCCGTGGGCCAACCCAGCTCTCTAGAGAAACCAGCGGGTCGTTTCTAGCCCGCGGGGACGCGATGCGAGGTTCCTTTTTTGGCAATGCTCCTTTTCACTAGAACTTCCAGTTTTGCCCCAAAGTTTTGGGTAGGAAGAAGATAGTTTTCTTGCTTTGGCATGAAGTTAGGAACCCAAATGGAGATGTTTAATGCCTCACAGGGATTATTAGAAACAAAAAGCATTGGAAAGAGCATGCTGTAAATCCAAGCCTTTCTGTAAGCTCTAAATCTGTTACATGTTAGACCGTAGTCTTCTAAAACAAAAGTGACTGCACCAAATAGAGACTGTTATTGTTTAAATATTTCTGCTGGGAAATGCTGCATGAAGAGAAGACACAATAGCTGCCCTGACGCAGGATTTATTAGAGCAAGTTGGCACCAGTCTATTTGTAGGGAGTGGAATATGCTTGTAGAGATTATACCAGATTTACAATGATTAATAATGGATTGGACATGGCAGACTTCAAAGGGCTTGGCTCCCTCGCAGTTCGGTGGTAGGTTGAGTTGAAATAAAATTGCAGATTCGCTCCAGTGGTTCAAACAAGTTTGGTTTTTTTCTCGGAGAGCAAGGCTTTTGACCAGACAGCGTCAGCGAAGCCCCGCTCCTCGTGCCCTCGCTCCCCTTGGCTTTGTGCAAGGAGCACAGCCGATGCAGTGGCACACCGAGGTTTGCCACCACGCTGGGCACGGTTCCCTGCGGAGACCTGCTCGCCACCGCAGCCGAACCCAGCTCCGGTGCGGCACCCGGCCGGCTCCTGCACCCCGGGGGGTGCCCCGCTCCTGCAGAGCTGCCGCACCGGCCGAGAGCAGCCCGAGGCCCCCGGCCCCGCGGCTGCTGGGGAAGGTGAAGCCCTTAATTACGGGAAGGGTTCTTCTCGGAGATGGAACGGGGAGCTCACCTAGCAGGACGATGAGCGGGGATTTTGTCATCAGTCTGAGGGATTAAGCGAGCCGGGAAATGTAGGGCATCCCTCTCGCTCACAATGTCGCCTGTGCACACACAGACCTCGAGCTATTTTTAAAGACCTTCCAGCGTACGCCGTGACTGTAACTTTTAGCGTTAAACACTTGGAATCTGCTCCTTGCAGCAGGAGCTCCCTCTCCCACTTCGTCTGGAGGCTCCCAGCCGTGCTGAGGACAGCACAACAAAAGGGGATCAAGACTTTTGAAACTAATAATAGTGTTATTAATTATGCATTATTATAAATACGCTCTCATTTGATCTTTGTCAGGCAATTTAGTGGTGTCCCGCATGCAGCTGTGATCGCACTCTGCCCAACCGCATCGCTTCTCTTTCCCCATCTGCTCAAGCACCGGGATGTGCGTCTTCATATAAGATCACTCAGACGAGCGAGGAAAAGGCCAGGGCAGGTGTGAGTTGCCGAGGAGCCACAGACAAATGTATTTCATAAGTGATAAATGCTTTGGTGTTAATCATCTGTTATTGTGTGTTATAGTTGGGAGGCATCTTGAGCTAATGAAGATATTTTCCCTCTATCTGCCATTATCTGGGCGCCTGGAAGAGCTGCGGAGGAGCTCTCATCCTGCTCCAGGCAGAGCTGATGGGATTTGCACCGGTCCCAGTTGCCATGGAGAAAGTGTTAGATGGCTTTAATACATCTCTGCGAATTTCTCCCCGGAGTTTTCCCGTGACAAGCTGGACTGGAGGTAGTGTATAAGAAGCTATAATCTTCCAACTCTATGAAAAAATGATTGATGGAGCGTGAGGGGCGTAAACAGCTTACTGGGGCTCTGCAGCACGTGGCGCAGCGCGGCGGGTGCCGGCAGGGACCGGCCGTGGTCCCCCGGGGCTCCCCCGAGGGATGCACCCCTCGACCGGGGCTGCACTGCGCAGCCCTCAACCGCTCTGCCACCCAAACCCGCGTGTCGCCCCCACCCCACGCCTCTCTGTCCCCCCTGACCTTTGTGCGTGGGGCGGGATGGGGACGGCGCCATCGGGCAGCCCCACGCTCCCCTTCCTCATCGCCAGTCCAGCCGCGTCTCTCATTACCCCTGCTTCTGTCAACACAGCCGAGCTCCCCACCTTCTCATTAACATGCATTCGCCAGGAATTAAAGGAAAGGAAATTAAACCTCTATTTGTTTTCACATCAATGTATTCCCATTTAAAAATCCTAATGTTTACATTTGCCTGTTTGCTTTTTGAGTTGATGAAAACATGAATGATTCATAAAAACAAAGGAAAAAATAATTCCCAGCTCGGCATGCCAAGACGCAAGTCCTTCACCTGCCCGGACAGCCCGAGTGTTCATCTGGGGCTTTTTCCCCCCAGATTCATCAGTCTGCTCTGCCGTCACCTAAAAGATCATTGGACGCAGACTGGGGTGGAACCAGGTAAACCTGAGCTGAGTGTTTTCAACGAGAAAGGAGATGGCATGAGAATCGGGAGGAGCAGAGAGAGAGGGGCAGTCAGGACCTGCAGCGGCTCCTGGAGCCTGCAGGGACGAGCCCGGGGCCGGTGGGTTTGGGAGCCAGCCCTGGGGCCAGCGGGATGCTGGCAGCCGGTTCGTCAGTGCCGCCTCCTTCCTCTCCCTTTTTGCCTTTTTATTTTATTATTTTTACCCCCCCACACATTCCCACTGGTACTTCTAGCTGCTTTAGATTCTCTAAACATTTTCTCTTTGGCAGCTCGTGGGCTTTTGAAATATGAAGTCCATCAATCACCGGTTAATGTCACCTCCGCAGCGGTTTCTGCTCCCAGGCAGCCCCCGCCGGGGCCGGGCACCGCACGGGGCCAGATTTGGTGTAGCTGAAAATCAGGTTACCTGGCTGCTTGTTCTCCTCTTCCTTTGTTTTCCAGGAGTTTTGGTGAAATCCCCTGCAAAGCCGGCCGCTCGGCTGGAGGCTGCCCGAGCGCTCGGCTCGGAGGACGATTCCCGTGGAGTGCCATGGAGAGGAGAGGTTGCACGGCGGAGCGTGTGCTTCAGCTGATGTGCCGGGGTTAAAATGTAATTAATTAGCAAGTTTATGGTGTTTTCCCATCTGAAATTAAAAACAAAAATTATGCAGAACATACAAGGTAATTAGGAAGCAGCAAGCTACAACGCACCTTTAAACGAGAGCTCTAAAAAGCATGATGTTCGGCAGCAGGTTTTTAATGTAACAGCTAATAAAGGCTCGTACCCTCGATCGCGTTCCTGGGAGCATTCATCACGCTTCGTCCTTCCCTTACGGATCCAGGTAGGGCCGCAGCAACACCCAAATTTTTAATATTCTCAGTGCTTATCCGTGATCAGGTTTCCCATTTAAAATCTATTAGCCAAGATGAGAAAATTGGTTCATATTTTATGTGCCTAGTTTAATTTTTTTTTTTCGTCTGCATTTACAGCTGGCCCCTAGTGTTTCATCCACCCCCTAATGATTTAGCTCTGCAAGATGTTCCACCAATTTATTAGAGTGGAGTGCATGGAGCAGGTCGTGCATATTAAACGCGAAGTTTTGCTACAGTTGGTTCAATAATCTGAAAGGAAAACTTTTTTTTCCCCTTTTTTTTTTTTTTTACTGTGTAGCAGCTGCTGCTTTAGGCAGGGCCATTTCTCAGCCTGGCGTCTGGCAATGCTGATGCGCTTCCCGGGGGAACGATGCCCGGCGGGCAAAGGGCGTCCCCTCCCTGCCCGCTGCAGGAAACCCGCTGTGCTGTGCGAGCCGAGGTGACGAGGTCCGTGCAGACTTCACCGTCACCTTTCGGGAGATGAGGTGACTCTTGATCCATACATCTCTCTCAGCACTAAATCAAAGCTGGAAATTGAGCTTTTGCTCTATTTTCCCTTTCGGCCAGGTCCATCAATGCCGGCAGCAGAGGGGTTTGCACGGCACGCCGTTCCCCTTTGCCATCCTCGCCTAAACCCATCTGCGCAGAGGCTTGGGGGTTTTCCTCCCGGCTGCCTTCCTGGCAGCTGGCGTTTCCAACAGCTCCTCGTTTTTCCGCAGGAGGTAAAGGATCGGTGTGGGAGCTGTGACCGAGGAAGGGGCTTCCCGGCCGGTGGGGCGATGGGTGGGGATGGCCAATGGCCACCCCGGGGAGGCGGCCGGAGCTATTCACCGTGCGGCAATATTTCCCCGTCTGGGAAGCGTTGGCATCCCCACAGCCCCATTGGTATTCGGCAGCCGCTCAAATTTCCAATTGCACTTTTGTCACCTGTATCCATCATCGCCTGCTCTTATTTGCTGGCCCAGAGAAAATCTTTGGTTAGAAGGGGGGTTGATTTCAATGATTTTGCTTAGGTTAGCGTACAGGGATGCTGAATGCCAGCGCGAGGCGGGGGAACCGGCGTGTCCAGCACGGCTCTGCAGCCCCGACCCCGCTCCCAGCCGGGCAGGCTCTCGGCTGCGGGGTCTGTTCCAACACCGTGAGCGCCATCAGGGCTAATATATTCCTGAGATAAGGCTGACTAATTAACATACAGCCAACTGCTGCTGCTCTGCTTTCCCATTTCTTTTGCTTGTCAAGCTCAGAGTTGTATCGTAATTGGAAATTTTTAGAAACAATAATTTTACCTGAAATACTGCATTTCCTTTTGCAGCTCATGGGGCAGCTCATGGTCCCGCCGTGGCTGATGGCTGCTCTTTGCTTCCCACCGGCACCGAAAACACCGTGGGAGTCGTGACTGGCAACCAGCTCGAGCAGTTAGCCACGGGATGGCTGGTTCCCCTCCGAGCCAACTGAGGCAGCAGCGAAAGGGAAAGGGGAGCAAACAGCCCAAAATATGGTCTGAGCATCTTCTGCTGCGCTGGGCTTGTGGTCCACTGGCCACTGGTCAGCAGCAGTGGCACTTAGAGGACTCCTAAATGAAGTTTCTGATTATTACGGGCAGTAATCACATTGGTTAAATGATTTTAAGGAAAGATCATTCTTTTTATTGCATCTTTTAATGGTTTTCCCTATTTTTCCCCCATTTTCCAGCCTGTGCGGTTGAGCGCAACGCCCCTCGCAAAAGGGATGGGGGGGATTGGCATGAGAAATGGTGGCAACACGAGGTGGATGGTGGAAGAAAAATTGTCCTCACAAAAATGCCAGCGTCAGCCCTGGCAGGGAGAGAAGGAGAAAGATGGTGTTTGAAGGAGGAAAACATAAAAGCCTCTGTGGGAACAGTACCTGTGCAGGAAATATTGCCCCAAACTACAGTGTTGGGGGATGTCAGAGGTAATGACTCCTCTCTGCTTTATTAGCTCCACACACACGCTCTGGGTAACGACTGATCATGTTTATACTGCTGTTTCTACAGTTTTCTCTGTATTTTCCGTTTCTATTTGCTTTCTCCCTCAGTTTCTCTTCTGCCTCTCTCTCTTTCTGCTGTTATCTGTCTTTTCTTTTGATTTTAGGCTGCTCCCTCCCAAAGAAGACAGGCACGTCTGTATTCCGCGCAGCAGCCGCCTTATCTCCCACCCTCAGCACATCCTCGCTCCTCGGGCGCTCCCAGAAACTCGTCCAATCTGCGCTACCTGTGATGCCCACTTATCCTTCCAGGTAATTCACTTATTAATAAGTTTTGGGGTTCGGGTGCATTTTCCAAGGCCGCCCAGCCGCACCGACCTTTGTGACACCTTTTGCTTGTCCCAACACACTTACCCTGCAGAAATGACGAGGGTCCCCCCCCATGCACCATCTCAGGTGGGTGGGGGAGACTTTGTGTGATGAATTTGCTGCAGGCAAAGGCCTTTTATTTCTATCCCTTTGGGTGGAAAGGATTGGAGAAACACGGTGAAATGGTGGTTTGCTCTCCCTTCTTCATGACAACGTGGGGGCCAGACCAGGACAGCGTGGTGAGGAGGAGGAGGAGGAGGAGGGACCTCGTGGTGGTGAAGTCGCCGACGATGGTGGGTGCAGAGCAGACACTGTGTGTGCATCATTAATTTGGTTCAGTGCCTGCAATCAATACGAGCTTGCTCAGGGTAATTTTTTTGTGTCTTTGGAACAGTTTATTTGGATTCTGAAGTGCTGGTTTTCTAGGGTAACTTCTCAAGCCTTGTCCGAGCCTCTTGTCGTGTCTGCACTAAGTGAGTTTGAGGGCTATTTTCTAGTCCGCTTTGTCGTTTCTATTTTATTTTTTGGCTGGCTCTAAATTTACACTGAAGTGTAATTCTGTTTTGTTTTGCTGACTTGGCCATGAAAAGAAACACGTTACCATCACCCAGAAAGCCCTACAAGGCATTAATCTCTCGGGCAGCCTGCTGAGCTTCGGGGGTTCTGCTTTTCTCACCCCAAGCGCTTTTCCCCTGATTTCCCCTTCGTCGAGCTGGGGCAGTGCCCGGGGACGTGGGGATGCAGCGATGTGGGGATGCGGGCAGCCGCGCCAGCTCTGCCTGCCTCAAGCCCCTCTAAAAATCAAGCAGTAAATTAAAGAATGGCCGAAGAGCGTGGAGGAGGGAAGAGAAAGCCTGATCTTTACAGATGACATTTAAGCTTGCAGAAGGACGATGTATTTTACCCACTGTCACATTTAAAAGGCACTGAATTCATTACGCCATTGAATAAACCATTTTTTTTAAAATGTATTTATCCAGAGAAGAGCCACTGCTTTCCAGTCAAGTGCTCCTCGTGCTAGGACAAAAGCTTCCAGCGTGGGAGCGAAGAACCCAGCGCTCTCCTCTCCTGCGACACCCACGGCTGGTGTTCGGATCCCACGCCGCGTTTGGCATGGGGACGAGGAGCCCAGGCTTTGCCTGGGGGAGCGACTCAGGGCTGCCACTGCGCTGAAGTGCTCGCACTCCTCCACCGCCGACAGTCGCAAAGGGTTAATAAGTTGCTGAGACGCAGCTTGGTAAATCAGGCAGGAAAATAATCAGCTCCCAACTGAAGTGAGGAGACGTTTGATATTTTACAGCTCCTTTCATACACTTTACAGAAACTAATGGTTACACAAATAATACCTAGGGGATGATAACAGGCTATAAATAATTCAGGGTTCTCGGGCACAGAGCTGCGGTGAGCAGGTTTGAGGAGCGCGCGGGCGCCTGGGGATGACTTGGGCCGGTCCTCCCGAAGGAGGCACAGGGGAACGGTGCCCTCCCACCGGCCCAGCAGCCCTCTCGGTGGTGTCCCTGCCGTTTTCCCGGCCGTTCCGGACCTGCTCTGCTTTCTCTGCTTTGCCCCCATGTCACCCGCTCCCCTGCCCACTGCAGTGGTTATCGGCGATGCCCTTTGCCAGTGGGGCCAGGAGAAGCCGGAGGTTTCCCGTGCGTGCTGGGATGGTGCAACCAGCTCGCCAAACCCATCGCCTTCCACGCAAGTTCGTGTGTAACCTGCTCTGATGTCCGCCTGACCCAAAGGAAGGGATGTGTTTCTGCATCTGAGCTGAGCATCTCGGCAGAGCGACCGTGTCCCGCTCGCCACGTGCCGTCGCCAGGCACGACCAGGGAAACGGCTCTGCCCGGCTCTACACCAGCGCGGCAGCGTTTTTCGTGAGTAGTTGAGGGGTTTTTTTGAGAGCCATTGTGCAGAATTCCCCATCTGCGGGTGTAGTGGTTTCAGTTTAACTCTGCCGCTAAATATTTTGACAGCCTCTCTTCTTACAGCCTAGCACAGCGTGTCATGTTGTACGGTAACAGTCCCCTCGGCTCCCCGCCGCGGCACGCCGGCACACCACGTGCTCCCCGCCACCGGAACGGGCTGTGCCGGGCGGCCACGACCATCCCGGGGGGAAATGCTGACAGCTCAATCCTCGGAGATGGGAAAGGGGATGAGGGAGAAAGCCGCTCCGCAGCCGGCAGTCTCGAAGCAGGGGCAGGCTGCCTGCCAGAAGGGGGGCCCAGCTCAGCTGCCCCAAAAGATTCCCAAACATCAGGTCCCCCGGCTGCCCTGCTGGCTATTTTAATATTTAGGCCACAAACGTCTCGCTCTCTTAATGAGAACACGACCAGAAAAGTTGGTGGCAGGACCCACAGCTCAATAAACCAGGAGAACAGAAACCTCCTACATCACGGTTTGGAAATGGGTTTTTTTCTCAGCCCGTTTTGTGGGGAGGAATTGATCTGTCTAATCTCTTATCTGTGACTATGAAATTGTATTTCCCTCTTAATAGGTCTACAAATGTTACAGATGAATAGTTCAGGAGACACTGCAAATGGCAGGAATACTAAAAAGGGACGTTAGGTTTTGCTCACTTTGTGTTGTGGAAACCAGCACGCAGCAAAGCCGGGGTCTGCATCGGCATCGGCCCCGCTCCTCGGGATCCATCTCAACCCCCGACGTTTGTGCCCAATTCCTGCTGAACTCAGGCCAGGGGGTCTCTAAGAAGCCGTCTTCAGTTGAGGCATCACGAAGGTGCCCCGTCCCCTGCTCGCCTCGTGCCCGCACAGCAAAGGAAGAGGAGACGGCGGCAGACCCGACTCTTGCTCTGCTAATCCCAGTTTCCCATGTGGAAAGGTACCGAAGCCCCGTTTTCCCACGCTGGGATGGCCACCAAGTGCCTCAGCCATTTAAGGTCCCCATCGGAGTGACAACTCCCACCTCCAAGGCAGCGGAGGGAGCTTCTGACGCCTCCCCCGCTGTCACCGCTGCGTCCTCACCCTCCGCAGCTCCCCCAGCCGCGTTTCTCCGCAATTCCGCTTGCGAGTTTGCAGCCGCTGGCTCCGAGCTTCCGTGTTTGGGTTGCAAAAATGTGAGCTGACACTGACAATGTCCTGTCAGACCTACGAGAGAGGGGCTGTCTCGCTTGGCAGTGTCTCCGGCGTGGCTGTGATGAGTTGATGCGAAGTGCCCCCAGCGCTGTCCGCCCCCTCCGCTTCCATCCCCGGGAGAGGTTCCCGGCACCAAACAGCTGAGGTAAAGCAGAGGTGGGAAACGTTCGCTCCAGCCCGGGAATTTGGGGCTGCAAGCAGCAATCCCAAACCCGTGCGGAATGATTAAGAAATGGGGGGAAAAAAGTCAGCCTCCCTCCCCGCTCGCTGCACAAGCAAGGAAAGGAAAAGCACACAAGCCCCCGCCGTGAAGCGGGTGGATGAATGAATTTGGAGCGGCCGAGACGACCTTTACCGGAGGAGATGGATGCCATGTCCGCCCCCGCGCATCCCTCCTGCCTGCCCGGGGGATCGAGCCCTTTGCAGGGCACCGCTCGGCAAAGCCCCCACCTCCGTCGGGGCACCCGTCGCCAAACCATCGCAGTATTTGCATGCGTCAGATTAATCACTTTATCATCCAAATACAGGTGGATTAATGCAGTCACTTAATACTCTGGTTAAGCAGCTGATTTTTTTAAAAAAAGCAAAATAATTGAGGGAATTACTGTAAAATTAGAAAACTTAACAGTTTATTTGCTGCTTATTGTCAGAGCCACTGGCCAAGCAAAGCCGGTAGAGGCACACCGCTGCCCTGGCTCGGGGGGACAGCAGGGACGGGGGGGACAGCAGGGACCGGGGGACAGCAGGGACCAGGGGACAGCAGTGCCACGCAGCCCCAACTGCAGAAACCAGAAATGCAGAAAGTGACATTCCCCTCTCTCCCTTTAGCTGCCAACGAAATCTTTGCTCCTGCGGTGCAGCCGAGTCCTGTTAGCTAAACAAAATTGAAAAGGTGAGGAAATAATTAAAAAAAAAAAAAAAAANAAAAAAAAAAAAAAAAAAGCTGAGGCACCACTATTTTCTCTAGATAAAAATACTTTTTTTGGTAAAAGTGGTATCAATAAGCTCTCGTTTCATCCCCTGCAGCCCATCTCTCTTCAAACAGCCCATCTGTTAATACAAATCTGCGTTCCCTTTGTCCTGACTGTGCCCAGGGCAGCTGAGCCGGCTCGGAGGCGTCGGGGTTTTCAGCCCCCTGCGCTGACACTCCTTTATCAGCTGTGGGCAAAGGCATTTTTTTAACAGGTCTCTCTCTTTTTTCCAGCGAGAAGAGGCAGCTCCTCAAAAGCTGGAGAACCACCCGCTGTAAGCAGCGAAATCCCCGTACCCCTTTCTCAGGCGGCGACAAGACGGGGGTGCAGAAAGAAGTTTCTTGGTGGCTGCTTGCCTGCAGTGTGGACTTCGTTGCCGCAGGTGAGTGGATGCTGGAGCCCAGGGCCCGGGGCCAGCCCTGGCTCCAGAAGCCCTTTAGTCCCCCCAAAACGCAGCCGCGGAGCGGGAAGGGGGTCCCGGAGCCGTGGATGGGTCTCCTGCCCGGACCACTGCAGCCAAGACTCAGCCGGCAAGTGTGAAATAACTGTCGTGGGAAGAAAGGAGCTTCATCTCCTCCTGTTTTAATACAGGAAGTGTCACCTGTTCCTCCGGCTCCTCTCATAAACAGGGAATTTATCTGTCAGCAAGCTAAACCAATATAAGTTGAATAATATTTGTTGATTAATGTAGTCGATGAATTTCACATTTTCTTTAAAATATTTGCTGCATATTTCTGTAAATTATTCATCCGGTTTATAAGGCAAAGCAAATATTTGTGAATAGATATGAATTATGTGATTTATAAAAATGAAATATTCATGAGTCATTTTCATTATTCACCTCGTCCCGGAATTGCTACATCAATCTGATCAAGCAAATAGATTTGGTGAAGCTCAGCCCGAATTTACGGATGTCATGGAGCTGGCTGGCTCCCACAGAGTGAGCCAGAGCGGACTTGGACCAAAGGTCCGGGTGCTGTGCTCGGCGGCTGCTGCCGTCCTGCGGCTTCCAGGAGAGGTGGGAAAGGAGGCGATGGCGGAGCCCGCTGCGTGCTCTGCAGCGCCCGCTTCACGTGGGAACCGGCTTTCACCTGAGTTTCAGCAGAGGGGAGGGCAAGAGCAGCACACTAACGTTTTCCTGCCCTGACAAGGACACGGAGGATGCCAGCGCTGCCGGGAGGTCGTGCAGCACCGCGGGGAAGGGCGCCGGGGAGAGGTGTTTCCACTCGGAGGGATGACAGCGGGAGCATCCACCGTGCAAAATGAGTGAAAAACTTGATAAAAAGCCTTGCCGTTGGGCGGCTCTGAACCTGGAACTCATGGATGTCCTTTGCCAGCCCTTGGCGAGCGCGGGGTCGGTGTGGGTGTGCTGTCGTGAGAAGTCCCACTGCTGGACGGCGAGAGCAGCGTCTTGTGAAGGACGTGTTTGAGCGAGGGGCTTTTATCTCGGCCTGTGCTTTCCAGAGACCAAAAAGCACCTTGGCGTTGTTGAGGACAAGTATGGATAACGCTGACGGCGGAGCTGTGACTCCAAGGGAGAGCCCGCAGGACGGCAGGGGACAGCGGGACCCCCGGCCACAGCTGCTTCGCAGGGCCAGGGTGAGTCTGGGAACGAATCTGGTGCCAGTCTTGGTGTTAAAAATAAAACACATAATGTTAAAAACTTAGTTAAGCAGATGCTTAACTTTTAGGATGCGAGTAATGCCTCCGACTACGCTGGGACTGTGCGTCTGCTTAAAGTTATGCGCACGCTAAGTGCTGCTTGGACCGGTGCCACCCGGCGCCCGCTGCTGCTCAGTAATGAACTCGGCTTTTTTGGAAGCTGCAAAATGAGCACTCAAAAATGCAGCTTTGGGGACCTTCATATTTTCCAAAGTGTTAAAGTGCTTTCTTTTTAAATAGCAAGCTTCCATTTAGAAAATAGACTGTTCCACAGATAGCATTATACATCTTCTGCCACCGGGGTGTTTTGCTCAACACTGCACGGGGACATCATAAAAGCCATGTGCTTAGCCAAGTGGAATTGCTGACTCTATTACCCTGGTCAGAGAAAACCGTCTGTCTTCATCCTCCCCCTTATCCATCAGGAAGGGGCCGACGGTTCGGCGCCGGTACGTACTGTGCATCCCAGATCTGCAGCTGGAGCCGACCAAGCTGAATCTTTGGGGATGCAGAACCCGAGGCCGTGGCTCCTCTCCGCGTGTTGAAGAGATCGGATCGACCAGCACACCCCACTACCCCAGGCGGGTGTGTGGGGACCCCCGGGCACTGGGGACCCCGGGCGGCGGGGCCGGCGGCCGCACCAAGGAGGGACAAAGGAGCTTTGGATGCCAGGCTGTTCCATCCACGCCACTGGCATGCTTTCTTGCAGCCCCTCTCCCAAAGGTCACATTGCTGCCTGCAAGGCAAGAAGCAGCGATGTTTTATTCTGGCCAAGGCAGTTCCTGAGTTTTCGCACTAAACTCCAGACTTGTTCAACCGTGGGATGGCATTTTTCCCCTTGCCGCCTCTGGAATAGCCACAGAGAAGCCATTTATCAGAACCGCGTGTGCATCCAATCTCCAGGGCTCTCTGCTTCGCCTCCCGTTATTGCCCGTCTCCGCGGCACTTAATGAAGCAGCTATTTTGAGGCGATGGCCTAATGAATTTGAAAAGTTTTTGACCCTTTTATTGCAACATCTCAAATATCAGGTATCTGGAAAATAGTTTTAATGTTGCATAGACCATTATGAGCCAATGTATTTATTCTAGGTATTCTGCTCTGAGATGTTTCACGGAGCTTTGGGACAGCAGCCAGCAAACTGGAGCAGCGGGAGATTCAGCGGATACGGCTTTTCCTTAGAGAGATGTCTCCACTTACTGCTCCTTCTCTCCCGTGCCCGGCAAGCACGTCGCTGTGTCGTGAGGCTGGAGGTCAAAACACACTCACGGTTGCCGTGGGAAGAGCCGGCATCGGCTTTGCGGTCACGCCGAGGCTGGATGTCCCGTGGCACGGCTGGCACCGAGGAGCTGCCGGCCCAGCTGGTCCTTTCCTAAGGGAAAGGTCCCTGCCCAAAATCCGCTGCCGCTGGACTCCTGCAACTCAGCCTGAAACCAGCAGACTTACTCCGAAGTGTGAAGAAATGAAGTCTCACTTGTGGGGGGCCCAAAGGGCAAGCAGAAGATGCCCGTGGGCGCCTTTCCCCCGTGAAAACAGGCTGCACTGTCGAGCATGGGCTGAGAGCGGGGAAGGCAGCGGGAAGCGGTGGCTAGCCCCTCTGCAGGTCTGGCACGGCCGCGCCTCACGCCGGCACGGCAGCCCGGGCAGGGCAGGTCTGGCGCTGGCCGCAGGGCACTGAGAAACAACGCCTCTTTTTCCAGAACACCGGTGTTTCCATAAATACACCTTTCCCATCAGAGGGCACGGCGGGATGCTAAGCTGCTTAAAGCTGCCAGCCGCAGGCGCGGGCGACGTGGCAGTGCCGGCAGCGGGCCGGGCGGCTCGCCAGCAGCAGTGACCCCCACAGCGCGCTGGGGTCGCCGGTGGCGTTGAAACCACACGGGTTTTTTTTTTCCCCAAAGCAGGAGGGAGGGGATGCGGGGATGCTGCAGCGGGGCCACCGAAGGAGGGGACGGAGCTGGAAACCCCCCTGGCACGAGCTGGCCAGCGGCTGGGAGACATCTCCGTGCTCTGGCCCCAGATCAGTACCGAGTTTAGTAACGGAGAGAAATGGCAGCTCCGCCTCAGCGCAGCTAGAAAGACACCTGCCCGTAGTGGCCCGCGCCTGTTTGGGTTTTTCCCTCCAAGCGCTACACGGTCTCGACAAAATGAAGCGCAGCACGCGGGTGAGCGATCTGAACTCACACAGCAAACCTTGTCGTGGGTTTGGATAGTACAGAATTTTGCACAGGGAAGTCAAGCGTTTGGTGACCCCGAGACAACCGGGGCTTTCAGGGACAAGGCGGTAAATTGTCTCTCGTCCACAGCCCTCTCCGCAGCGACTGGCGCTGCGTCTGAAGGGCATCACTGCTCGGGGTCAGGGGCTGCTCGCTGAATTACTGCGAGCCGCCCCAGCAAACACAGGAGCCCGTGTTCCCAGAGGCACGGCGCGGGCAGCAGGCGGCCCCCTCGCCCAGCCAGGGGCAAATCCCACCCCACCGCTTTCCCGGGTGCCGCAGCGCAACAAGCAGCTGCCGCAGCCTCTGGGATTTCTGTTTTCGAGTTTCTTCTTTTCCCCCATCTGCTTTGTCAAAGGACTTTGTTCCTTAGTCATTTATTTTTTTAAAAGAAAACCAAGATAAAAATCTGCAGTCTTCCAAAGGACATTAATTGCTGCTACTTTAAAGCATACAGGGCTGGTAATTATATTTTTTGCTCAGCAGCCGATGGACTTGGAAACCGCTTTTAACCCTGAAGAGGAAGGGAGAGGCGTCCCTTTACCATCTCCCAGGTAAACCAAGTACGCGTCTTCACGCGCTGGGACAATGCCCGCATTCACCACCACAGCAGGCAATCCCATAGCACAGGCTGAGCATGGTGAAGTTAAAGCCCCAAAGGGGCCCTTTGAGGAGTGCGAGTCTCTTCCCCCCTTCACCCCCACAAACGCTTCTCGCAGACCCTCCTGGGCGCCCCTCGCGCCGGGCGGGTTGTTTGTCAGCACCAGGAAACAAACGCAGCCAAAGCTGTTGTTAGCTCATGGCAATATCAGCTATAATTTTAAGGTCTGTTAAATATGATTTAAATATTTTTTTACTCATTAGCAATAATTTAGAATGATTCTCTCTTTTTTTTCGGAAACTTCAAGTATGATTGTAATAGCTTTGTAATTTTGGGCTCTATCATTAAAATTAATGATATCCTAATGCTCTATGTGCACTAGAAAAGTCTGATCAGTTTTTTCCCCTTTATATATCATTACTAATAGAACATTTTAATGGCTGTAATTTCCAGCCCTGTAGATGGAAACCTAAAAATAGGAAGAAAGCCTATTTCATCACGCCATGCCAGCCCCTAAATAATTCAATTACATAGACCGGAATATCTGAAGCTGGGTGTGTTCCCAGCTGCAGATAACCAAAAGCACTCGATATTACTTTTAGAGCAGTGCTGGTTATTACAAGGTCTCGCCCTTCGGCCCCCGCTGGGGACGGATGCCAGCGTGCAGCCGCCGGGATGGCGGTGTGCAACCATCAGCAATGCCAGCGCGCAGCCGTGCCGCAGCAGCAGCTTCCCCTCCCCGAGCCGGGGGCTGGAGGCGCTGCCGGCGGATCCTGCGGTGGGGCAGGAATGGGGCTCCAGAAGTTCAGCCCGACTGCTGGTGAGTACAAACCACCCATCACCGGAGGGCAGTGCTTGCAGCCAGTGTCCGGCAAAGGCTCCTCCGCAAATCTCTGGAGCTCCTTACCGAGACGGTCCCTCAAACGGCCCGTGCTGGGCTTTCCCTGCAAGCAAAGTCTGTCTCTCCCAGCCCTGCTCTGCTTCGGGGAAGGGCGAGAGCATCACCATGACCAAAGCCTAAAGCTTCCCTAAAACCGTGCTAAGCACCTGGTTTATTACTCCGCATGGTCCTTCTCCTCCTTAGGTACTTCTAAAGCCTTTCATCATCCTACATACGCCTACGTACAGCTAACTCGTTTCACATCTTTACCTTGCAGAGTTTATAAGATGGATTTCTGCTATTTATTGGTTTATGCCTTGCCTCCACCAGCAAGACTTCAAGATTAAATTCTCACTATGGGTTGTTTTTTTTTTTCCTTCTTTGGTTGTGTTTTTTTTGCTAAGACAGTGAAAGATCGTTCTCATACGTTCCCGTGCAGAGCTGATGTCTCCTTTTGGCAGCCGGACCCAAGCGGTGGGTGGGAGGGGAAGGACAGCGCAGGTTGGTTTCCAGCCTACGCCTTTTCTCACCTCAATAACACATCATTTTCTCCAGATCCGCCGTGTGGCCGCCGGTCCCTTGTGAGCAGAGCAGAGCCCCAGCTCGCCGAGGCTGCGGCAGAGGTGGTGACCGTGCCATCACGTGCCTTCGGTGCTGTGAACCTGCCAACCACACCTGCCGGCCGCTGCCCATCCCACCAAACTCACTCGCACCACAGCTCCGTGGGCAGCACGTCAGCACTGGGCGGAGAGTGCTGCTGGGGAAAAAGAAAGAGAGGTCCAGGAGTTACCTATGGAGGAAAGAAAAGCAACTTTTATGTCTTTATTAACAGCTCATAAATGAAATGCAGGCGTGCAGGACGCAGCCCGGCCCCCAGCAGCGGTCATCCCCCCGGGCATCGCGGCTCCAGCCGCTTACCCCCGACCACCGGAGCTGTCGGACACTTTGCAGTTAGGTGTGACACAAGAGGCCAAAATAATTAACAGAGGCACAGCTCAGGCCTCGGGGGCCTCTCCAGCCCCTCCCCGGTGCCTTGGGCCGCTCGCTGCCCTTTGCCTCCCTCACCGTCGTTTCCCACGGCTTTTCTCGCACCTCTCGCTGCCCGAGTTCGCAGCCCCGCTCCTGGGGCAGCCCCCCCCCGCGCTCCAGGTTCGCAGGGATTTTCACTTGGCTCCAAGCAAACCAGACACGGGCGTATCGTCTGCTGCTTGTTAAATACAATGCTGAGATTTTCTCCTTTTTTTTTTTTTTTTTTTCCCCTCCTTTCTGGGTTTGTGTTGCCTGTGCACTCCATCCCGCTGCAGCCACGTGAGCAGCCCCGGGCCAGGGAGGATTGTGCCAAGACCGAGGTTAGATACTCACCTTTATGTTGAATATTTGTTTTACAATAATTGCCTGCTCTGAGCTTTTCTGTCGTTCCCCCCTGGGTGCCAAACCCCGAACATCACCTTATACCACTGCGTGGGAAGGGACGGTCGGCCTCTGGAGGGGGACAGGGCAGCGCTGGGACCTGCCCTCCAGTGCCGGCAGTGAGCCCTCACCGGCGGAGGGATGGCAAAGATAATTATTTAGTGGGGTGGACCCAGCTCCCCCCCAAAACCCAGCAGACTGCAAAAGTTAACCCCCCTCCGCAGCTGCAGGTGCGTAGGCATGGGCAGCCTTGTGATGCGTACTGGCGATTAAAAACCACCTTTTTGCCTCTCCTGAAGGTCTCCTCAGGCTCCATCATCATTTACTGCCTAATAAGGAGAGCTTTTATGTTTTGGCATTTCTTTTCCCGTGGTGTTATCTGCGGTCAGGAGAAAAAGCCAAAGCAACAGAGAAAATTAGTGCAGCCGCAAGTTGTTGGGCTCGAAGCAGGAATGAGCGTCCCTGGTGTGCGCTGCGGGAGCTCGGGCTGGGGGACGGAACGGGCACCGGGCGGGAGCGCATTAACCCCAACCCGCCCTTCCAGCGCGGCCCTTGGGCAGATGAGATTCTCAGGGGTTGAAGGCTTGCCTGAGAAATGAGCATGGAGGAACAAGCTGGAGACAATTAGGAAAATGTCAGAAATTGCGACATTAGGGATGAAAACCCTCTGAGCACAGATCAGTGCGAGGCAGCCGGAGCGAGGAGCGGAGCTGTTCCTGGGCTGGGCGAGGGTACGCTGCTGGGCGGGCGAGCAAGCCCTGCGCGTTTCCAACCCAAAGCAGACTGTCTTCCCAGACTGTCAGACATGCCCTTCTCTTCCCACAGGGAGCCACGGGCTCGGCCGCAGCTTTTCCCACGTGCTCGGGGTCCCTTGCAGGCATGTGGCAGCATCAGGAGAGCCCATGTCCCCTATGAGAGCCGTGCTGCTGCCCACGGGGTCACAGCATCCCCGGTCCAGCCCTTCCCAGGCTGTAAATCTACAGCAAATTTATGCAAAATGCAGTCAGACAGAGCTCAGAGGGCTGTTAAATCAATTCGGCTGTTCTCAGGTATCCACATCAGAGGGAAAAGAGGCTCCGCCGAGAATGAAAAATCAAGGGAGGTTGGGGAAAATTGCATTTATTTTCAGGTGGGACGCAAGCGAGGGCAGCTGGCGGTGGCCTCAGCCTGGCAGTATTGCCTCAGGTCTCCAAATCAATGTTTACCACAGGATGAAGCATTTAATGTAGGTTATTCCAAGGAGCTAACGTTGGCCAGCTGCTAGCTGCGTGTTCAAGAAAGAAAGAAAACACTTTTATTCCACCTCATCTTTGGGTTCCCAGCGCGGCAATGCCGTAGAGCCAGTCCACGTTTCAGTTTGCCTTTTGTGTTAAAGTTTGGGTGCCAAAGGGAAGATGTGATCGCCCGACGAGCAGCATCCACAGCAGCGAGCTGCAGAATAATACATCAATTTCCAATTGGCAAGAGCAGGCTGAGTAAAACAAGGTGCCGTTCCTTCCGAGACACTGATTTACAATGCATCAGCCCTGACCCTGCTGACACTTTCCGCGCGAAAGGAAGCGATTATCTGCTTCCAGCCCTCCACCGAAACACGGCGCGAGGAATTTTAGCTGCGATATTCTGTATTTCAATTACTCTATACAAGTGGTGTGCCGGCGTTCCTAAATGACTCGGGATGTGTTCTGCTATAAAGCCGACGGCGCTGGTCCAGCCCCGCGCGCCCAGCCTGGCCCTGGAGCCGGCCGGAGCAGGCAGAGGGGGTGCGGGCACCCGGATTTTTGGGGGGGACAAGGGGATGGATGGAGCTGCTGCTCTGCTCCGGGCAGGTTGTACTGCGCCGCTGCCCCTGGGAGGTGGGAAGCAGAGTCAGCGAGCAGGCGGCTTTGGACCCTCTGCAACAGAGCAGAAAACCACAAAATCTAAATGTTTGGACTTGTTGTTCCCAACCTTTTGCTGCATTAAAATATAACTAACTAAAGATACAGCTTTTAAAGGCACAGGTACCTAAAAACGCCAGGGTTATCTCCTTTCATCATTAGAATGACACAGGTCTGAAAATGTGATATTCTGGCTGTCGATGAGGAAGGATTTCTTCTTTGTTACGTTCACATTAGGGTACCCTGATGCTCTCTGCCTGCCCCCGTGTTGGCTGCGCTCCTGCCCGCAGCACCCGGCTGTCCCCAGGCTCCTGATGTCCCCGTTGTTCCATGGCAAGGTCACGGGCTGCAATCATAGCTCAGGGAGAAACCCAAAGCTGAGTCTTTTCAAGGTGTTTTAAGAGACTTGGTCATTCAGTTCACACCGATTTGCAAGACTACATTGCTTCCCACTTGGAAAAGTGCAAAGCAAAATCTTTTAGAAAAAAGCAAACTGGGTCCACAGGATTAAAAAAAAAAAAAAAACCTATTAAAAAAAAAATGCTGGCTGAATTGCCAAGGAGCAACGTCGATTCATCCAGCACGGGGGGCTGCAGCCCGCAGCGATGCCGTTTCCACCCAGGAGCCGGGCTGTCCTGCATCCCCCAGCGCTGCACATGCGTCTCGCCCAGGCCAGTGTCCCCCGGGCTGCAGCTCGTCCCATCGCCGCGCCGCCCTGCCCACGGCCAGCAGCCACCGGCGACAGTTTCCCTTTGCGCTTCCACCGGTGTGCAGGAAAACAGCTTTATAGCAGCCAGGGTTTATAAAGCGTTTCTAAAGGGGTTGGTATGCCCGGTTCTGAAAGCAGGTCCTCGAGCGCTTTGCAGTATTTTCCCTGGCTAGAGGGATCAGCATTTTCGTAGAAAGTAAGACTTTACCATCACGCTTTTCCCCCTCCTTTAGGCAGCAGGAGGTTCTCCTGCCCAGCACGGGGGAGGGCAGAGAAGAGCACATGAAATCGTGGTGTGGCCCTGCTGATCTCCACGTGTGCTGTGAACAGCCACGGGACGGTCGAGCCGTGACTATAATACCTTCCTACAGCGATATATTCAGCGTCTGTGTTCAAAATTGATATGCTTTTCTATCTTAAATCTACTAATAGTTTTTTATCGCTTGCATCGCACTCCTCCATGTGAGTACTGCCCAACTATCAGCTCTATGAGCGTTAGTGTGGTAAAAGATATTAGAACATATTCAAAGCTGTATTTTGCTGCTCCTCTCCTCTTTGAAAACTCAGTTCCAAGCGGGTTGTCCAAACGCCGGTCCCCCCTCTCCACGCTGGGAGCACGGCCCTGAGCCATGGCCCCACGGGACCTGCCACCGCCGGCGCTGGGACACGGATCCAGCCACAGATCACACACAGGCTCCGTCCGATTGCACTCCGTTGCCTTTAGTGCATTCCCAGTTCTTGGCTGACACTCTTTGAAGGAGACTCCCAAGTGCAGGAGAAGGAGATGGCTGTGCCCTACAAGCAGCAGTCTCTGCGCCTGTAAAGCTCCACATAACTCTCCAAAACTTCTTTTCTCACAACCAGAGAAAGTGCTCAGGGCAGCTATTAAACCGTAATCAATCAGTGTCAAATAAAAGTCATCAGAATATGACTAAGAGTCTGATTGCCTGTAACCAACATAATTAGACGGTGAGGATTTTCTTTCTTTTCCCTTTCTGCAAGAAGGCTAAAAGCCTCCAAAATTGGAGCTAATATCCTGTGTCTGGAGCGAGGTGAATTCACATTTGACCTATTGTTCAAATAAAAATTCTCTTCAAATGCAGCCCAACCTGGCGACAGCAATCACGGCAGGGGCTTCAGCACAGACCTATCCGAAGAACACTGAAAAAAAAAAAATAATCCCTGAAATTTGTTTCCGTTTAGTATGCGCGATCGGGCAGATTTCAAGGGTGACAGGGCAGGAGAGAAGGTCTTTGTCTCGCTCATTAATCACCACCGTGCGAGCAGCCTTCGTCCCAGCGTCGGTGAGCATCAGGCTGGAAGCACCGGCTAAATAAAGCCACGAGTGCGGCGGGGGCGAGGAGCGGGAGGGTGGTGGGAGAGGGGCACCCCCAGGCTGAGCCCTCTCCCCACGGCCCCGGCGTGGCAACCTCTCCCCTCGGGAAGGCTCCATCCAGGGGACAAACGGCTCCTGCTGGGGGTCCCTGGGACGGATCCGGGGTAGAGCTGCTGCCTCCTGCCCTGGGGGTCCCGCACTGGGACACGGAGCCCGGCACCGCTGGGCTCGGCAGCGAGGGAGGTCTGCCGTGGCTGCTCCTCGCAGGCTCACACTGAAGGGTTTTCCCTCTGTTTTCTGCAAAGAAAAAAACACTTTGCTGGGAAGGAAAGGATGAGCCTTTAAACACGACCCCACGGTGCCACGACACTGTGGTCCCTGGCCAGGCTCGGTCCCCGCACGGTGCCGGCGCGGCTGTCCGGGCTGGTCCCAGCCGGGGCGTCACGACCCGCCCGTATCAAAGCAGTCGTCTTTGCATCTCCAGTAACGCTGTACCCATTTCCTCAGGCTGACAAAAGTAGGCCGTGTTTCCATATTCCCTGTCACCGCTTATCTGTCTCCTCTCACTCTCCAAATCCTCTTTCCATTTATATTGGCTTTAATGAAGTGCTGCCGTCCCGCAGCGCCGCCGCCCCCTCGCCCGGCCGGCGCTGCCTCACGCGCCGGCACCCCGACATGTCCAGCCGAGCCCAAGGCCAAAGTTATGGCTCTTACGCGAAGCGCGAGGTTTTCTCCTGGTTGGCCATGCTGTCTGGCTGATGTTTAGGTGGGGTTTTTTCCTCCAGCTATCTCTTTTTTATCAGATATTTGATTTTTTCCTCCTGTCATCCTGCCTATAAGGCGACCTGCGAAGGAAGCAAACAAATGAGGCGCTCATTATTTTGCCCTTTTTCCTTCGCTCCTTGAATGTTTTATTGATCCATTTCTTCCTCACCTCATTTGTGCATGTTTTGGCATAGAGTTTGTTTGGGGACGTTTATGGTAGGAAAGGTCAATTCCTTTCTTGCTGTAATTCTGCTTCTGCTGAAGCCGGGGGCTGGCGGTGGCAGGGTGCTCCGGAGGAGCCGAGCATCGTGGTGAGCTCCCGGGACCAGGTCTCGGAGCCCCGGGGGTGCTGAGCAGTCTGAGCGCACAGCCCGGACAGACAGCCTCTGCCTCCACGCTGCTGGACCCGCTGCCGGCTTCACCGGCCGTCCGGTCCTCAGCATCACCCTGAAAGGTCCTCGGCATCACCCACAGCGGGACCGCGCCTGTGCCGAGCATCACCAGGCTGCCACCGCCAGCAACCAAACCATCCGACTGATCTACTTTCCTAAGCACTGAGTAATTAAAAAAACAGCGAATGGAAGTAATTCCCACTTACGAGAAAGGACCTGCTGGAATTCGTGATGGGAAGGAGACATTCAACAGATGTGCATTAGCATAATGTGGAAATGGCGTGAAGCACGGCGCTATTTTTCTCCCCAGGCTGCTTACAGTAAGCGGAGCTGCGCTCCCCTCTTCTTCAGGTTTTCCCAGCGAAAAGGAAAGTCAAAATAAATAAACCCAAGAAACGGTGTGGCTGGAAGTCCCAGCCAGGCAAGCAGCGACCTTTCTCCCAGGACTCTCCGGCGCGGGTGCAAACCAGCGCAGCGTAAGCCCGGAGAGGTCTCCTTCGGAGGTGGAGGAGGTGGGCGAGCCGAGCCGGGGCGGTGGGAGCCCTCCCCGGGGCACCCAGCCCCCTGCTCCCACCGCGGCCCCCCCCGCCTGCTGACATTTCTCCTCAGGCTCTGGCATTTATTTTAATCCGTCTTGGTTTTGCATTTCCCTCTCAGGATTAACAGGCAAAGCAGCGAGCTGTCGATACAGAAAGATTAATTCACCCGGCGTGGGAGTCCCTGCCGTCAGCCACAGCCCGCGGTGCGAGAGGGGAAACTGAGGCAGCCTCAGCATCCCGTGCGAGGGATGCGAAGCCCCCCAGAAACCCTGCGGGGCAGTTTTTCGTGCCTCTGGAGTGCTGGCAGAAGTTGCCTGTGGTTAAAGGCTGTGCCTGTTGCTGGCTTACATTGAGATGGCATCCCTGGCCTCGTGCCCAGCTGGGCCGCCAGCTCATTCATGTGCTCAGGGCTGGAGGGCACACGCGTGTGCGCGCACACGCTCGGACACACGTGCACACGTGCCCAAGGGCTGTGCCAGGTCCCCAGCCAGCTTGCGCTGCAAAGCACAATGAGCCGCTCTCCATCCCTGTCCCGGCACTGCCTGGGAGACAGACAGATGGACAGACAGACAGGCTGTCGTGCATCGCTCTCCGGGCAGCGCCTGGGCGACAGATGGACGTGCAGACCACTGTGCGTCGGGATGGACGGATGGACAGCCGCTTGCCGTCCGGCACCCAACTGGTGGCACATCGTCTGCCCGCAGGCTCCATCTTGTGGAAGATGCTCCCCGGAGGAGCCGGAGTGGGCAGCCGCCCCTCGGCGTGGGAGCCGGCGTGCATGGGTCCGCTCGGCACCACCAGCGTGGCCGCGGGGTCCCCGGTGGGCTGGCGGTGCTGGCACCCAGCCGCACCCCGGCTCCCCCCGGCTCTGCCTCCATGGATTTCATAATACATTACGGCCCTGTACAGTTAATCAGAGAAATAAATGCGGTGGAATTTATTTCAACAGATGGAGGATAATTTTCTTCTCATCATTTACGCGGCACACCGAGCACCTCCTTCGCGGGGTCCCCGTGCGGCAGAGAGCCGATGCGGAGAGCAGGTGGATTACGCCGTGCTCATCCTGCCGCTCTGCTACAGGGAGAATTTATCTCTCCCCATTTAGGGGAATTTAGACTCAGCAAACAATAGGAAGGAATGAAAAATGGTGGCAAGTCCCGCCGTGCCATACTGGCTAGCGATGCCTCAGGTGCGGAGCGGCAGCACTGGGGCTTTGGTGGCAGTGGCACCGGGCAGCTCCCGCCACCCCGACCCCCAGCACCCCCCGCGGCAGCAGAGCAGCCTTTCCCTCGTGTACCTCTCAGCGCTCCGCTGTAGGGTAAAACTGGGTGTTTTTCAGTCTGCTGGGTGTTCTGCCTTCATTGAGGTTTATTTACCATATAATGTGACACAGTAATTTCACTGTATATAATTTAATGACACATTAGGAAAGAATTAATCGCTGGAAGCGGCGCTCGTACCGGACTGCTTCGCCGAGGTCTGGCGAGAGGAGCCGTGCTCCCAGCCCCCGTCGCCCAGTCCGGAGCGGTGCGGCCCCTCGGGAGCCAGGGTTCAGTGGGCAGCACCGGAGCAGGCAGGCAGGAACGCTGCCAGCACCCTCACTGCCGGCTTTCTCGCCCCGACCAGCCCGGGTTCCTTGGCAATCCGGCTGTGCCCCGAGGCTGGCGACGCGGCTGGAGGGACGCGGTTGGAGACGGCGCTCGGTAGGAAAACAGGATACGCAAACCTCTCAAGAGCACATCTAATTTCCACTCATTAAGCCACAATTTCCATCATTTTAATTACATAAAAAGCAGATAAATGGCGCGTATGCTCCTACTTGTGCCTTTTCTCTTAATTATTAGTCCTTTGCACGGGCCAGTTTGCAATGAATCAGCCTTTAAACAGTGTTCAATCGGAACATGTTCTGCTTTATTTGAATTATCTTGTTGGCCGATCATTCCCCAGAACATAATAAAACAAACATTAATTACTACTTCAGCGGGTGTAATCTTCTTGAAAGCACTCAACGCCACTCAAATGCCATTGTAGCCTCATGCTCCGCACTTTAAGGCGCGCGGGTAAACAAACTCCTCCAGCAGGTCGGAATGCGCAAGCAGAGCCCACGCTTGCCATTCCCAACAGGCGGCTTCGGAAAAGTTTGGAAAACGCAGGGGTATGCAAAGGAAAAAGCCAAGCCTGTTGTCCAAAGAGGATGGAAGTCCTGGTGGCTCGGTGGGATGCAGCGGGATGCAGCAGGGTCGGACCACGCCACGTGCCACGGCACACCGGGTTCCCAGCACCAGTACGGGCTGGGCTCAGGGCAGCCGTCCGGCAGCCACAGAAAGCCGTGCCGACACTTGTGTTTCAGCTTGCACAGGGCTTATTTGGGTCTTGCCTCAGTCTATTTGGAACATTTCATGTATGTGTAAATGGCAACCACCGATCTCCACTCGGTTCCCGATGGCCTTTCCAGCCATTTTCCACTAAAACACCCTGGGCATCGCGCCTCACCTGGGGATGAGGGAGAGCCAGGCACTCAGAGCGTGCAAATGTCTGCTAAAACACGAGCTGATGGCTCGGGATGGGATGGCAGGCACCTCGGGCTCGCCATCCAGCTCCCTTACCGGCCCCGGCAGGGTCGGTGCGGAGGCAGGAGGGCAGGAGGGGCGGGGGCGCAGGGGCCGGATTGCCCCCTCCCTCCCCAGCTGGGGATGCTCACAGCTGCGGGCACTCAGCACACCCCGCAGCTCACCTACAAAGGGCTGCTGGAAGCCCAGGAGGGCTTTTGGGGTGGAAGGAGAGGTCTCTGGTGTTTGGGCTGCCCAGCTGGTGCCTCTCCTCCTGCGGAGCTGTGCCTCGGAAAACCCCTGTGTGGTAAAACCTGCCTGGGAAACCTCTAACGTCAGCTGCTGGTGGGGATGCTGCAGGCTCTGTGTGTGCATCCCCAGGGCTCCCCTGCCCTCCGGGAAGGTTTCCCCACCGGCAAAGTGGTGAGAGAGCCAGGAAAACACCGGCGTGGGGCAGGGAAGAGGATTCTCCAGGAGCAGCAAGCTTTGCCAAACGTGTGAACCCTCCTCATGGTCACCCCGGGCCAGCTCTGCAGACACAAGGTGGGTCGGGGTTTGGGCTTTCCTGGTTAGGGAGCGCTGGCTCGAAGGTGGTGTGGGAGGTCTGGTGGTCTTAATTGCCAAGACTGAGGTTTGGGGGGGTTGTCCCCCAGGGAAGAAATGCAGGGACATAGAGTGAAGGGAAAGGGAAGGCTGCAGCTGACAGCCATCGCAACGCCGGTCTGAGACGGGGGCAGTGCCGGTAACTGGAGGGATTTGTTCTGTTGGGGGCTTTCAAATGCAGAGGAGAGAGGAATAAATCTCAATTCTTGGCACCTTTCTGCCACACTGACTTACAGCAAAGCAGTGTGCATCTGCCTAATTAGGAGCAATATTTCTGGCAGTCAAGTTTCTTCCCTGACGAGATGAGTGGGATTCCTTACCGCTGGTGCACCTCAGACCCCCCACCAACGGACCCCACCGCGTGCCTGCGGCCAGCCTAACCCCCCATTTCCTTGGCAGGTCCTGGCTGAGGAAGCACTGGTGTTGCTGGTGCACAGACGCAGCCTCTTCCCACGCCTCTGCCCTTGGGGCGCGTTGCCCTTGGCCCGCCGGTGCCCCCAGGACAGGGATGGGTGCTGCCCCGGAGGGTACTGCCTCTCACCAGCCAGTCTGGGGATCCAGTATTGCCTCCGGCATCTCGGCTTGTCTGCAGGTTTAGCTCGGTGCAATCCAGCTGTGTTTTAGCTGGGAGAGAGAAGAGACGTGTCTAAAGCCAGGCAGCAGCATGACATTTTTCCAGCAAGTTTAAGTTCAACATCATTAGACATTCCTCCTACGCATATCGAGGCACGGAAAAGTTTTGGCAAGGTCTTTCCCTGGCGGGGCTGCTTTCTCTGAAGCCGCTCCCCACCTCCCTCCCGCTCCCCCACCTGCAGAAACCCAGCCGTTCGCGTTCTCTCCTGGAGTTACTAAAAGATTTAAAAATAAGGGCAATTTTCCTTGCCCGTAGCCCCGCTGCCAGCTGCAGTGCATTTCCAAGAGGATCTCTGCGTTTCATTAGATGCAAAGCTTCTGTCTGAGAGAAATCAATTGCAGCCTGAATCTTAAAGACAAAAATCAATTGTAACTCCGCTTTCCAAGTGTGGGCTCATATGCATACATCGACTGAAGAGGCTCGGGCAGCCTCTGGGCCCGAAGGGACCCTTATGGACTGTCGTGTTAGGCAGCTGCAGGAATAGAAATCGGATATGAATGCAAAGAAAGCGGAGGCTCTTCTTTGGGTACAGTTGTTTAAGGAATCCATTCTTGTAAGTGTGGGAACGTACCCAAAGGTAGTGAAAAACCCATTCTTCTTGCAGGTTTCCATGGAGATCTACGTGAAATCAAAACTTACCCTGTGTTCTCAGGTGTGCCTATGCAAACACAGGTACATGCCGGAGAGAAGGTATCTTTAAAAGTTACAGTATCAAATATTTAGGAAACTCAAAGTCTGGTTTTGCATCTGTGCAAGAAGAAAGGAATTTAAGTGTGCTTTTAAATAAGAAGATTGTTTCAGGTCATTTCATTAACATCCCACCCACCCCTGAAGGGCGGCGTGTCTCTTTCCCTTCGGTGCTCCCCGAGCAGGGTGCCGGGAACCGGGGTGAAGGGACACAGGGCAGCCAGGGAGAGCCCCGGCATCCTGGGGGGGAGGCGGAGGAGGAGATGCTCTGCGGATAGAGCCATATGTTGTCAAGTTAATAAAAGACCTTGGAAAGCGTAAATCCTCTGTATGCTGGCTGCTAGCCCAGGTGCATAATTTCCTTGCCATTGGGGGGGAGCAGACAGCAGCTGTACAGCTCCTGTATTGTAAGCTAATGAAAAAGCCCACAATGAAACGCTCCATCCCCCAAGGACAGCGAGGGAACTCGGCTCTCTCTGTCAGAGCCATTATTTGTGTTGGAGGAGAGCCTGCAAGGCTTCCTCCCGCTCCCCATCCCGGGGAGAGACTATTCCTGCTGCAAACTGCTCCCGGCTCAGGGATGCGCAGGGGAGCGTGGTGTGGTGAGGGGCATCTCTGCGGCGTGTCCCCCCGTGGAACGCACCGTGGGGGGAGTGAGCCAGGACCTCGCCTGGGGCAGGGAGGGAAAGGAGCTTCTGCAAAAGGGGGAAAAGCCCATTTTCCCGCTGCGTGTAGCTGACCCGCAGAAACCAGAAGTCTGGGATGCACTCAATGGGATGAGTGCGGAGGGGAGGAAGCAGCGAGGGCTGCGGGACCCCAAGGCCTTCGTTCTGACCCAGTCAGGTGCTTTGTCAGGCAGCCCCAGGCCCTGCCAACCGCGGGATTTGTTCCAAGGAACTTTTTTTTTTTTATCAGTAAAACACATTCTCAATGACCCACCTGAGGCTTAGAAGGAACAGGGAAGCTGCTGTGTATATGACTCAACCATAATGCAAAGCTATTTCCTTTCTCATTTGCGAACCTGAACATTCAGACATACACAAATTAATGAGCATTATTATGAGCCTCATTAAAAGAACTGTTCTTTGGGGGGAACCATCTTCCCCAATTCAAGCACTGTGTTCTGTTTGCTCAGCTATTAATTGATGGCAAACTGTGAAATTCTCAATTTCATCATGATTAACTCGTGCAGTCTGTAACTTGCTGTTGGGTTGCCTTCCCGGTGCGAGCAGCGATGGTGTGGGTGCTGCGCGTGATGGCGGAGGCAGAGCTGGCTCTCACGCCCGGCCGCTTGTCAGGGCCCACGGGGACCGAGTCCTGCTCCCGCTCGGACGAGCACGTTGCCGCTCCGAGGACAGCCCTACACACTGAGCAAATTCACTTCGCTTCCTGCAGCTCCAGCAAAGATGCTGGATGTTTTAGGGAAATAAATACCATGCTGGGATTCTTTTTCTCCTCATCCTCATGTGGATTGATCCAACACAAGTGTTCATCCTCGCCTTAAGTAGGGAACCGGCGCCGCATCTCGAAGCCTCATTTTGCCTTTTGCCATTAAATTATATTAAAAGGGCTTTCATGTTATCCCTTAAGTAGGTGCTTTTCATTCCAGCCACGCTTCCTCCCTTACCGCCAGTCTTCTCTCCTCAAAGCAAGAGCTTTCCTTGCATATACAGAAATGGAAGGCATCTCAGTTATTTCTCTCGCGCAGATTTTAGGCACCTTAAACATGGCAGGGTGTTACGATCGGAGTGACAACCTCTTTCCCGCGGGCATGCGAATAGGTGTGATCTGTTCCTGCCCTGTCGCTGCAGCCAGGGGTCCCCTCCATCCCCTGGGGACTAAAAACCCTCGCGGTGATGATCTGACCGCCAGCGTGTCTGGCACCCTACTCCCTCCCTGAGGTTGAGATATGTGTTTTCTGCTGCCTGCCCATCTCTAATAGAGGTGCTGCAAATTGGGAGCTGGGTGTGGATCCTTCTAATTACAAGTCATCAGCAATTGTCTTCCCGGACAAGGCTGTGCTCTCCTTGCAGCGTGCGGACCGGGCCCTGGGGAAGCAGACGTGGTGCGGAAGGGGCTGTCCTGCCCTCCTGCCATGGTGGGTTTCCTTCAGACTCATTAATCTCTGTCTCAGAAACCGGGAGAAAAGGCCAGCTTCCCCGGCGCGCCTCCGCAGCTTGCGGACCGTGCTCACGCGGTGCTGTGCCGCTGAACTATGTCCCTGCTACCTGCTGCTCCCAGAGGATGGTGTCAGCTGGGGAGCAGGAACCGGGACCATCTCTGTCAAAGTCTGCAGGTGAACTGGTTGAGGAGGAGGAGGAGGGATGGCTCATGACCCTGGCAGTAGAGAAACCATCAAGCCAACCTCACCAGTCCCTCGGCTGCCCAAGGATCCACTGACTAATTGGGAGCGATGCTTGGCCTGAGCTCCATTTGAAGTCTCAAGGAGATTCTTCTTTTACAATGGATGAAAAAACTCAATTTTCAAGAAGTGCATCAAGCCCTTAATTGGGATTTTAATTCCTAAATGGCAGCAGGTACAGCAAACCTGGCTCCCCAGGCTAATGCATCCTGGTTATTAGAGAGCAGATACCCCTCGAACGGGGGAGAGGCGGCAGCATTTGCATAGCAATGAGGTGTTCTGGCAGCCCCGAGAACCAAAGTTGATTTTCTTTTGCATCTAAAAGCAGACATGAGTGGTACTTATTAATTTGAGTCCACCTCTGAATGCACTTAACGATTCAAGTCCAATTAGTTTTCAGAGTGCCCAGGTAGGAAGTAATCATTAAAAACATGTAAATTAAGTTACTGGGGAGCTTAATAGATTAGTCATTGACTTTCTAGCTTATGTTGGCTCTTAACCTTCAGCTTCAATTAATCACCAAATATTTCTCTGAACTGGCTACAAAAGGTTAGAGCCCGGGGGCTGTGGCATCGCCGGAGTGAGGGCTGACCTTGGTGGCAAGCGGGCAGGGACCGGGCAGCCGCGCCGACCAGCGGAACCCTCCCTTGACATCTCCCTTGGGAAATGGAGCCCGTGCCGGATGCCATGCTGGAGATCCCCTCTCCTTCCAGCGAGAAGACCCTGGCTGCTGCAAGCGCATCGTTTGTGGGTAACGAGCTGGTGCCCCCAAGCCGGGGGGCTGCCTTCTGGCGGGGGGGTTGCCCATGGTCGTCAGACCACCCTGGAGGTCCCACTCCTGGGATCTGCCCGGATCCAGAGCCCAAAGCCATTTACTGCATCCAGAAATAATCATTTTATTAACTTATGAGCAGCGATGTGTATCTTGAATCGGTGCCTCAGGGATGAACTACTTATAAGTGCAGGTCTCTCTCTAATTCTCCCGCTGGCATCTCTTTTGCCCGGCTATTTTCCCTCTGTGTATCGCTAGCGTGTTTCCCATCCTGCAATAACTGAATCTCACTTGCAACTGGAATTAATAAGAGTTAATCTGAAATTATTAGGGGACTCCTAATAGATGCCCTAACAGATCAGGAGGCACCTAACAGAAAGATGGAGTCTCCTGGGGTGGCACAACCCTCTCAGCCTGTGAGAGGGGAGCACCCGCAGAGCCCCCGGGCATCCCCAGCCCGGCTGCCTGGGGCATGTGCCACCGCCACCGTGGGCAGCAACTTTATCACAGAGGGGAAAATGAAGGAAATATCTTCTAAAAAGATATCAGGCTGTGAGCATTTGAAAAAGCTATTTCTAAAATTGCAATTACCAGGAAAGAGAACAAATTACCACTTCAGGGACCGTCACACATGGAGAATCAGAGCTTTGGGAAATAATCAGAAGAATATATTCACAGAAGTGCATTATTTATATTGAAACATTTTAAAGTAAAGGTCACAAGGAGAAGCTGAAGATTAGTAAATAGGAAAATGCAAGGATCACTTTACTGCCGTAATGATTATGGTCCATTTTGATTATGACTGCATTAGTCACTGCGACACACAAGTCACTGCCGATCGGCGCACAGGCTTTTAGGAGTTAAGGGGATGGTGGATCCTTACGCGCCCCTCAGCAGTTCCTTTGCTCATTCCTGCTCTGGACCAAAGGCTTGCACCGTTGTCTCCTCAGCAGAAGCCTTCTCAGCAGAGAGCAGGAGCCGGCCGGTGCTCTCCCTGTCGCGCCCTTCAGGAACCTTCACCTTCGAGAAGTGGATTCCCCTGTCTCTGCAAACCCTGGACACAGTTCCCAGGACCTCTGGGGTCCCGCAGCTCCTGCACTCGCAGGTGACACACACAGACCCTGTGTGCACCGCTCTTCTGCTGCTCACCTCACGTTGCATCGAGGCCTTGGCGTTTATTGATGGTACCAACCACCTTTGTTGAAAAATCACGAGCACGGAGAGTTTTTCTCTCCCCAAACCCAAGAGTGTGCGTGTGCGATACCGCGGATCTGCTAATCACGTTCCCTTCCACGCGTTTCAGAGATGACTTCTTGCAAGACAGCGGTCTCTTCCTCCCCTTTTATTATCATAGATCATTTTTAATGCTGCACCAACCTGTCAGGCTTCCCCTGGCTCCATCTAAGCTATTACAAAGCCTTTCAAACAGATAGACGGAGAGAGTTCTTCCTTGGTGGTGCACAAGCCCGTAGGAGGCAGGAGATAAAGGTGCTGGGCTGTCTGCCGAGCCCCTGGGGGGGCTGGCGGCCACTGCCCCCCTTGCACATCCTCCATGGGGTGAAAGAGCCGGCTGAGCTGGACCACGAGGCCAACCCGGCTGCGCTCGGCTTTGCCAACAGCCCCCGGCTCCTCTCCTCCTCCCTCTGTGCTGAAGTAGCCCTGAGAAAATATTTGCCATTTATACGCAGCGAAAATAGGATTGATTTACTGTAGCGACATCTCAAAGCATGAAGTGGCACTTTTACACTCGTATCACCCATTAGACATCTGAAGGCATCAGCACAGCCCATTTCATTTTTAAAGACGTACAAAATGCTCAGAGGAAGGCATTTGACATCCCCATTCTGGGAGCTATGATAGCGTGCTGAAAATAATACAAATGCATCCGAAGTCTTACGTCTGCTCGTTTCAGTCCCCGTTTTCCCTTCAAGTTATGTCAATATGCTGCTAAAGAGCTGGTAAATGTTGCTCTGTAATTTTTCTGTATGTCACAGCAGTTGAAGAAGCCGCCCATGGACAGTGCCCTTAAAATGGAGTGGCTGTCACATCCGCATCTGGTGGGGGCTCCAGCCCCGCGCGCAGGAGCATCTGATGGGGGGTGCCAGAGCATCTTATGGGAGATGCTGCTGCATCTTCCATCAGAGCCGTTTCTGGAGGCTTTGTGTCTGAGCAGCCTCTGCTGCCCGAGAGGAGGAGAAAGGCACTTGGGGCGAGGAGTTTCCCTGCTCTTCCCTGAAGCTGGGCTGTGAAAGCCTCTGAAATTGCTGCCCTGCACGGGGCATCCCAACCGTGTCCAAGCGTGGAGGAGCCCAGGGTGCAACACCCAGGGCCTGGGGCACCCCGGCGGTGCGGGGGCTATTTCTCACCCTCCGGCTCTGGGGCTTTTTTCTCCGGACCCAAGCAGCAGCTCTGTGCTGGAAACACAACTTTTAATGGTATTAATCTGTCACCAGGTGCCAAAGGGGAAAAAGCCTGACTGTGTTTCTGAACGGTAATAGCTGCGCACTGAATAGCGCCGGCCCTGATTTATTAACGAGGAGACTTCACAGGCTACTGACAAATGGCCCCAATTTTACCCCCCCCCAATCAATACCTTTTAATCAAATCCAATCACACCAAATGAAATTAAGGAAAGTGTCCAAAATAACCCCAAAGCGCTGGGGGTGCCGGTCTCAGCACAAGCCGGTGTAGGGAGCTGTGGGAATTAATCGCCTCCGTGGTGGTGGCGAGAGGAGCCCTGGGGGCCGGGCAGGGGAAGGAAAGGCAGGTTGCACTGCTGCCCCCGTCACCGGCGTGGGGAGCCGGCCGCTCCATGCAATCCCCAAATTTCCTTGCCTGAACTCCAGCAGTGTTCCTGAACGTACTCCAGACCTGGAGAAGCTGGAAAGCCTGTTTGATTACGAGGTTTCCTGTGGCTGAGGGCTTCTGGGGCAAAGGGTTTATACCACCCATGAAGCATCGTGCCCAGGAAATAAGAGGACTAAACATATATATATTGAGCGTACAAAACTAAGGGCGCTGTTTCTCTGGTGTCCAACTTGGTGCAAGCAAATCCAAGCGGCTGCATCTCCCTGCCATGCAGAAGGAGCTGCCAGTGAGGGATGGGACCTTCCACCTCTTCCCGAGGCTTTCCTCGCTCCCTCTGCAATCCCGAGCGGTGGCACAACTTACAAGAACTACCTTGGAATATTTTTTATCGTTGCTTCTGTATTGCTCTCGCACTTCCGTCGTGTTTGTGCAGTTTCCTTATTGTTCCTTGGGGTTTGCTCTATTTAGCTGCTCATGCTTCCACTAAGTTTTAGAGCTATTTCTGCGT
The DNA here is from genome assembly GCA_003993805.1 of Himantopus leucocephalus. Lineage (NCBI taxonomy): Eukaryota > Metazoa > Chordata > Aves > Charadriiformes > Recurvirostridae > Himantopus > Himantopus leucocephalus. The sequence goes on along the minus strand of RSEF01000021.1, from coordinate 1,540,637 downwards.
ATGAATTATTCTCTGACATAATTTTGCAGCACTGGTTATATTTAGAGAGCTCGTTCATTGGGTGAGGCTTTCTCATTTTCCGTTTCGTTGGGTGAGCTCCTCTGATTTCTGTATTCCATATTTCAGGCTCCAGTTGATGTGCGTTAACTAATTACATTGTGGGATGCCAGATGAGGCCGAGCTCGTGCTTCCTCCGGTTTTTGTAGTGATATTTATTTGTGATAACGCAGAAGGCAGCCGTGGAGAGACACGTCCCCCTGTGTGCATGTTACAACTGTATCAGCCTGCGCTAGATCAGCTATGAAAGAAATTTTCACCATGAAAAGAGAAAAGCTGTTGCAGTGGGACCCGGATTACTTTATTATGCTTTCTGTCTATTAGGGGTCTGGCTCTCCACTGCCGTGGCTGCATTTCACGTCCTCAGCCAAGCATGGCTCTCTCTGGGGCTGTCTGGGTGGCTTTGTGGGATGGCCAGAGCCTACCGGTCCCCGGGGGGGTTTTCCTGGGGGCTGTGGCAGTTTGTCTGTCCGTCCTCACCTGGCTGGACGCTTCCCCTCCATCTTACACTGCTTCTCATCCACTGCTCCTCGCACGGGCTCTCATTTCCCCAGCCACCTCTCTCACCTCGTTACCTTGATCTATTTTTAATGCTGCTCTTGTTTTTCCTCCTCATGCTTCTGCCTTCCGTAAAATACCCGACTTTTCACAGCGTAATTGGCATTTCACGGGTGCTCCTCTTGCCCATGCCCTGGTTGCCGCGATGGCCGGTTGGCGGCCTCGGGAGCTTCCCAGCAGTGCCGCTCCTGCCTCCCCAGCCGCTCGCCCGGCTCTGGGCACTGCCGACGTGCCCCCAGGGGTGCTGCCGGCCGACCGCGTGCAGCGTGACCTCGCTCCTGCCGAAGAGCCCCTGTCACCTGGCGGTGGCTTCGGTGACCAGCCCCTCTCCTGGAGCTCCTCATCCCAGCGCAGCCTTCGGAGGCAAGGGCTGGGCTGCTGGAGCTGCGCCAGCTGCGGCAGCTGGAGCCTGGCAGAATTAAAGTCTTAATTGCCTGTGATAATTAAAAATCTGAGGAAGTTTCCCCAAAGCACGAAGCTCTGTCCTGGCCCAATCCGAGCGTGCGCAGTTACGGGCGGTGGAAGGACAGGCTCGTTTGTGCCTCCAGATCAGCCCAGTGATGGTTTGGGGACGGTTGGGGCTGCATTTTTTCGGACTCCTGCGGCAGGCGGTGAGGGGAAGCTGCCCGAGCCTTTTCCCCAGGAGGGGATTTGCTCCGAGCCCTGGACCAGTGATATCATACAGGTGTCTTCTGCAAACTGAGTTGGCATCCCGTCCAGCAGGTTCTGGCGAGGGGGCTAGCGGTGCTTATTAAGAGAGGTGCCAGCCTGTGGCTAATTAATGGCTCTGTGGGGATGGCAGGACCGGTGGGGGCATAGGTATTCCAGCCCCCCCAGCAGGCTCCATCCCTTCGCTGGCGGTTCAGGATCCACGCAGGGTCGGCCCCACGGGGAAGGTGCCGTCAGGACGGCGTGCAGGAGATGGTGACAGAGCTGTAGCACGCAGGCACTGGCTCTGCGCTCACCGCACACGCCAGGACTGGTCCGGCCACCAGCGAGGGAGATGGTGCAGGAAAGACTTTAAAAACCATCTTTAGTCCTGTGCATGTGGTTAACTGCGGCTGCAGATTTATGGTTCCAATTAATTGTGCAAGTAAATTAGAGGCACCCAGGTGAAACCACAGACAGAATATGTTTTCTACGTGCTTTTCCTTCCTTGGCGCTTGCCCATCCCTGCCCATCCCTTGGAGCGCAGGACAGGCTCCTGCAGAGCTCCATCCTCCCCCCACCGCAGAAGGCACCGGGGACACAGATGTTTGTCCCCGAAGGCTGATGCTGCTCCCCCGGTGGGTCCGGCTGCCCCCAGCCCCATCACCTCCCACCCTTCTCCCCGCCGGCTGCCCCCTGGGCTGGACCCGGCTGTAGAGGAGCCAGGCGTTCCCGGACCGTTCCAGGGGGCTGATCCTGTCTCTGTTTGGGTGCATGGCTCTGCGAGAGTGGTGCGCAGCGCCGCAGGGCAGCCCTTGTGCTGCAAACCCCTGCCCAGGGCCATCCTAGGAGGGGGTCGTCTCTCATGTTGGGGGCTCACAGGGTCAGACCGGTGTTTGCAGCAGCCCTGCGACCTCACAGCCCTCCTCCCTCGGTCCAGACGAGCCCTGGCAGAGTGTTGCTGCTGCAGGGGGATGACCTTGCAGTCCCTGCTCCTCCGCTGCCTCTCCTCGCCAGCCCTCGCAGCCACGGGTGAGCCGCCGCTTCCCGGGAGAGAGCTCCATCTTCCCTGTCGACAGCGCGTCCCAACTCCCAGTCATCAAGCAGATCTCATCAAGATCCCTCCTAACCTTTGCGCAAAGGTTGTGAGAAATGCCAGGGCCGTATTTCACAAGAAATACGAGTCCGAGCAGTCCCAGGCTCGTAAAGTCTCCGGCAGGAGGTTCAGCGGGGCGGCCAGGCTCTGCCTGCCGGCAGCGGGAATTGCCCAGCCCCTGACGAGTGCCACAGCAGCCACGTGGGGACGGTTTGTTTGGAAGAGGCTGACCCTCTGCGGCTCGCTGCGATGGATTAGGAGAGCCAGGCTTGCCTGTGCTGCCTTATCTGCCCAATAATTGAACGGAATAAGCTCTCTTATCTCTCTGGTCCGGCTTTTCCCTGGCAGCCCCCTTATCTCACAGCCCTTGGAGATTGCAAGCAGCTGTCAAGCCTCTCGCGAGGGTGCTGCATCCATCCACTTCTGCCGGGCTTGGGCGTCCCGGCACGGTGGGGGGCACAGCCCCTCCTCTGCCCCTCATCCTGCCATGGAGACACGGGTCCCGCCGGAGGGGCTGTCCGGGAGGACACTGCAGGCGGTGGCTGCGGGAGCGAGGATGCTGCTGGGGGCTGGGGCTGCAGGCAGCCGAGGAGCAGCGAGGGATGCACAGAAACCTCATGTTTTCAACAGGAACAGCACTGGAAAGGCAGCGAGGGCCCTGCCTGAGTGCCCGGACCGCCCAGGGTTTCTGCTGCTTTCACGGCGTAATTTTCACCCGTTGCTGTACTCTGCTGCATGGTTTGCTCATTGCCTGGGAAATACAGGGGAAAACTGAGCCTGCTGCTGGATACGGCCGCGGTTCTGGGGGTTGCGCAGGAGGCGGATGCCTCTCCGCTCGGGCAAGGGCAGAACTGGACTCTCAGAAACAAATCCAGAGAAGCAGTGCATTCTTTTTGTTACAGACCACCTCTTTGCTTTGCCTTCGATCAGCACCTTTCGTTGCAGGTGCCCCAGGCCCTGTCCATCAAGCGCCTTCATGCAAAGATTGCAGGGAAAATATTGAATATTTGGGTTCAGTTATTATCAGTTATTGTAGATTGTATGAGAAAATAGAGGATAAAAAGCAGCTGTGAGCGATTGCCACTAGATGGCAATGGAAATGTCAATGGGTCTTGACACAGGCAGCCTGGCAGGGCTGGTGGCTCTGGGCTGCCAGCGGCTCTCTGGGGACATCCCAGCTGCTCAGGGCCCCCCAGGAGCGAGCTCAGTCCCTGGGCCGGGGTACCCCAGTGCCCCCGCAGCCTCCTGCCCGTCCCCCAGCCCTCCTGGGGAACCCAACAAAGCGGAACAGAAACAGTTCTGCTCTTCATTTTTTTCACCCAAAGCCTTGAAACTGTTCCCCTGCCGTACGTGGTGCCGGAGAAAGGCTTTGCCGCGGACAAAGCGGTTGGCGGTGGGGTTTGTTTGCAATGTTCAGAGTCAGCCCGCTCGGAGGAAAGCACGTAATTGGGTCTCTTAGGTAAACTGCGCCGGATTGAAGGCGGCTGCAGCTGTACGGAGCTGATGGACCACTGAGGAGACATTAGCATGTGAAATGATGACCATTAACTTGATTAAAGGAAGGACACAACACGCATTTTGTTCTTGTATCGGAGCGGCTTCTTCCCATGAATCGTTGGTTGGGGATTTTGATTTCCTTAGCCAGGAGACAAAACACCTCCAAGCGATGGGTAATTGCTTACAGGCTGAGTTTTTCTAGGCTAACCTAATCTTGCCAGGGATTTGCTTTTAGCTCGAATGTGAGGACGGATTTTCTTTAAGATCAGGATGAAAAACACTGTCATATATTAGAAGCAGAATAAATGACTTCTGAGCACTGGATTTACACAGGCTTTTCTTAAGCGATGGCTAACCTGAAAAAGCCATGCCCAGTCCCATCCACAGGGATCTGAGGACCAGCCGCAGCGGGTGCGATCCTGGCCGTGCCGTTAGCCCCTGGGAAAGAGACTGTATGCACGGGAAAAACAGTTAGGCATCCTCTAGCCCGGGATTATGGCCCGGGAAACTCTGCGCATGGAAAACCTTCCCCTGGGGATGGCTGGGTGGCATCCAGGGCTCGCTGCGGGGGGCTGGGAGGGATGTCCCCGGGTCCCTGGAGAGGGGCGTCCGGCAGCGCTGAGCAAGCCCCGCTGCCCCATCCTTCCCTCCCTCTCTCCCTCCGCTGGCCCTGACGCTGGCACGGGTCAGCCGGGACACCGCAGGAGCGGGCAGATGTGCTCATAATTAGGATGCATCAAATCAGTTAAAGCTGAAGACAAAGAAAATTAGAGAAAATGAAGAGGAAATGAAACGGCTCGCGCAGATGCAGGAAAAATATTTTTAGTCCTTCTAAGTCCATGGCGTCTGTTGTTTTTGAAGAGTCCGTGCTGAATCCTCTCGGGACTTGCTTCCTTTCAAATGAGGTTGCCATCTCCCAGCGCAGCAATTAGACATGTCCGTGCAGCTTCTATTTAGTACAACCAAAGCACTTAATTTTCATTAAAAAGATGACATTGCGAGTAGTTATGAAGGACGGGCGGCAGCCACTGGCACCCGCGCTCCCGAGGACAGAACGGGACACACAGATGCATAAATTATCGGGCTCCTTTCCGCGCTGCTTCTTCTGCTTCTTGACTCGATCGTAGGTGCCTCTCCTGATATCTCTTTTTAAATCCTGTTTACATTTGTGTTAGATAATTCAGTATATCCATAAATTAGTGTTGAACATCAGTTTGTTTTATGGAAGTGTTGAATAATCTCCGCCTCATGTATATTCATGGTCCGTCCCAGGATCCCCAGCAGAGGTAGGGGAGGCTGGTGAGTGGTCACAGAAAGGACCCCGTCCTCCTGCCGTACCCCTGTGGGGTCCCACTGATTTACTGCTGACCCATCACAGGATGGGGCGCTGCCCAAAGGCCAAAGCCTTTGGCATTAACAGAGCCCTCACTCGATTTTAGCTCTCCGTAAGGCAGGAGGTAACGGGGCTGCGTGCGTCTCTCTTGGCATCGCACCGGGGCAAGGGCTGTCCTTGCTCCAGGAGCACTTCCCTGCCCCGCAGCAAGGCAGGGATGCGCTCAGACCCTGGACACCGTGCTTCGCATCCCACCCCATCCTGCCAGTGTGAGCCGTCATCGCCAAACATCTGCAGTGCTTTTTCTTGCTCCTGCCAAAACATCGCTGGTTTTTAGAGCACAAACCCCCGGCGCTGCTGCCTGCCTTGACTGGGGGGGCAGCTGGTACCCAGCTGACGGCCATGGCCGCGGCAGCCGGCCAGCTCACTGCGCACCGCACGTATCGGGGTTTTCACGGCAGCGGAGCCAGCCTCCCGTGAGCAGCAGCGGTCCCGTGCAGCCACGCTGGGCGAAGGCAGCCATCCTCGCGCGCTCCAGCACCGGCCCTGTGATGGAAACCTCGCAGGGTGCCGAGAGGAAGAAACCCAGGCTGGGTAAAATAGGGTCATTTTTATTTTTCAAGTTTTCCACGTTCATGAAAGCAAAGATTTGTGTGTCTGAGCCTGAAGACACACTGCTTCAAAGAGCAATTTTAATTGAAATGGTAATGATGAAAGTTTTGCAGCCAAAATTGAAATATGCATTACAAGTATTCTCTCCTTCCATCAAGCGCGCCCATGAAGAGCAATAACAAAAACAGGGGTCTTTCATGAGAAAGGTCTCAGACTCCTGAGTGGTGGCAGTTTGCTCAGTCCATGGATTATCTTTTTCTCCGTGAAAACTCCTCTGCAGCTTTTGTCATGTTCCCTCTCTCCCCGTGCTCTGGGCCTCCGAGCTGGCTGAGCATCGCCGCGGTTCTCCCCTCTGCCCATGCCCAGCCGGGTGCCAGCCGCCCCGCGTGCCGTGCCGCAGCACTAACTCCTGCTGATGTATTTTAGCACAGCTCTGCCCTTGCTCTGAAACCCATCACGGGCAGCGGTGCTCGGAGCTGCGGCTGTGCCGTGTATCACCAGCATAACAGCCCGCCGTGACGTACTGCGCAAAGTGCTGCCGGGGGGTCCCGGGGCTGCAGAAACGCCTCTGAGGTTTCTGGCATTGCTTTGCTTTTCCTATCGAAGTCCCCAGAAAGGGTAGGGGTGAGCAGGTGGAAGGAGAGCCTTCATCTCTCCCCGGGAGAGGAGCAAGGCAGCGAGGAGGAGCCGGGGTAGGCAAGCCCGAGCATGGGGATGCGGTCCCGAGCGGCAGAGCTCTTGTCTGATATTGATGAATAACCGTCAAAAACAGCAATGATTGCGTTTCAGCAGGCTGGCACTTGGGGAGTCATGACTTTGTTTCTAATGAAAACAAAACCAACTGGCGGAGCCGATGGGGGAGAGCACACATTGGCGGGTGCCGGTCCTACGGTGGGGCAGGCAGGGGACGCTGCCGGGGCAGAGGAAGGGGTTCAGGCAGGCTGTCCCGCTGCCGGCACTCTGGGAGCCCGGCTGGGAAACGGGTCCAACCTGCGCCCCCGCAGCGCTGTGACTTTTGGGTCTGCACCCAGGGGATGCCCCTCCTGCCTTCCCCATGCAGGCAGCTGCCTTCCCGCTGCCAGCATCCCCCGGTGATGCCCAGCGCTGCGCTGCTGTGCGGCGCAGATCTCTGGCTAACAACAGGGAACCTTCCCTGGGCAAAGACCGTCAAAAAAAATATCCCCAAACCCCTCTCAGTTCCAAAATGTTATATTCATGGCACATTCCTGTGCAACCTGTGACTGCCCAGAGCGATGGCCAGATGATTGCCCAGTGCCAGGCATTTGTTGGTGCGCTACAAAGCCAAGAAAGAACAAAGCGGCATTTGACAGGAGGCTGTTATGGGAACATGTGTCTTCTAAGAGCTAAGCAGAAGAACAGAAACACATCTCGATGGAGCCACTGTTTTACCACCCAGGGAATAGAGGGATGCTGCACCACGGAGTCCCTGCCAGCGCAGCAGGAGCAGAGGGTCTGCGCAGGGCTGCAATGGGGACCCTCCGCTCCGCGCCCTGCTCCCCCGGCAGGTTGTGCTGCTGTTGGATTTAGCACCGCTCCGCCAGGTTAGCAGATGAAAGCACTGAGCTTCTGGAGCAGGATGCCACGGGATGCTCCCCGCAGGGGTGGGTTGGCTCCTAGCAGGGTCGGGATGGAGCCCCGAGGCCATGCCCTGGCTGGACCGCTGCTGGCTCCTGGCAGCAGCCCACGGGCCTGGGGGGTGAAAAGCTCCTCCGCTCCTCAAACAGAAAATGAATGCTGGTTCCCCTCTCCTCGGCATTAATCTCTGTCCCTCCTGGGAAATTATGCCACGATAAATCTTTATTTCTCATGATGGCTTGCCAGCTTTAATAACAGTTTCGCTGGGGACAGGAGAAGCCGGCGAGCCGGAGCCGGAGTGAGGGCTGGAGGATGCTCCACTCCCCCTGCAAAAACCAATGGGTCGGGACTGATTTATCCTCCTTCCCCAAGCCCTGTTTGTCCAGCTGTCGTACGGGGCCAAGTGAATAACTGTTTCCTCAGTAAATTTAGCCTTTTCTTAATCTTCAGGCATCCATGATTTTCTGGAATTTACTTGCTACCCAGAGGGATGGCGAGAGGTGTAGGTCTTCACACCGTGCTTATGCAAGGATGCCCACCTCACTCTTGCACCCACAAAAGTGGGGAGAAGAGCAGGTCCCCGCTGGGTGTGCTCCGGAGCCAGCCGCATCCCGCACTGCCGGCCCCGGCACGGCTGAGCAGCACCGAGGGACGGCGGCTGCCCGGGGTCCCCGCACCGACAGCGGGGCGCTCTGCCGCATCACACAGCAGTACCTGCGCCCCGATCTGCTGGAATCTGGCAGGAAAACACATTGCATTGCACCACCTCAAAAGGGCCGCTCGGTTGGTTCATTTGCTTGAATGTATGAATGCTGCGGTGCCAGGGATTTTTATTGTTTTCTAACTCAATACAAACCATTTGTAGAGCTGTGTGTAAGAAAAATGGAATTTGCTCTTAGTTCCCACGGTATCCGACTGGCAAATGTGAATAATTGTGTTTTCTTTTATTCGTGGAAGTAACTGAATGGCCAAATACAATTACTTCTGGAAATTCTGCTGCGGTGCAGAGGCCAGCATCAGCCCCAAATCGGTTTTCTCCAAACCGGGGTGGCCAGTGGCCGGCAATACTGGTGAGCATCGGGATGCTCAATAGCCAGCCTGCGCTCGGCTGTCTGGCTCCCCTCCTGTTCCTCTTCCCTGAGGAGGAGGATGGGTTGTGAATATACATTTAGGCCAATGAAAACATGACCTACAGACGAGGAAGAAGACAGAAATATGCTGTGCAGGGAGAAAAGACCTGTTGCATCACATCCCGGGGGCCATGACAGCCCGTGTGTGGGGCTGCTGTGCATCCCCTCGCTGAGCAGCCCACCGAGCCAGCGCCGGGCTGGCAGGGTCCGCACCTTCCTTCCCACCTTCCCACTGGCATTTCTTAGGGAAATACTGCCAGATAAATAAACCCCAAAATGGGGATGCTGCCCCTATGACGGGGCCGCTCCCGCAGCCACCCATATGGCGCTCGTAATGGCTTAAAGCGGGTCCTGTAATGGACGGAGAAAAACGATCACAGGGACTCCCGGGCCAAACCTCCGGCCGGGGGGTGCTCCGCTCGCTGGCAGAACAGCTTCAACCGGGGTGAGTGTCAAATGTTTTAGCAGGGAGTTACTATAGAAACTATCTCAACTCTTCTTTCTGTGCAGCCTCGTTGCTACTAATAAATAGCCTCATTATTTTGCAAAAAGTGCTTTGGAAACCAGCAGCACCACAGTTCAGGCCAATACAAAATTAATGATCGAAAATAGTGGGGCCATTTTTTCCCTGTACCATAAAAAGCGGGGAGGCCGGGGCTTCCATTAGGGAGAGTTATGGCTCATTTCTTCGCTTTTGCTGTATTTATGTTTTATGTATTCTAAAGTAATTTCAGCCACTATCACAAATTACTAATTCCCACATTACATTAAAGGTCTGTGAACAGGAATGGCTCCTGCCTATCAAAATAAACCAGTAAGTTACATGCTGGCAGGGACCCGGCCAGGGAGCCCATGGCTCCAGCGGTCCCGGCTCCTCCGTGGCACGTGCCTGCACGGCGGCTTGGGCGATGCTCCCGGGGGGCTGCCGGCCCCGCCAGCCCGACAGATGCCGGGGGGAGCCGCCGGTGCTCAAGGCAACGGCAGCCCTAATTTCCACGATGGATTTCTCCCTTCTCCGCTGCTCCAGTGGTCGCAGCCGCCTCCACCCCTCCAGCGGTCGCAGCCACCTCCGCCCCTCTGCCCGGCTACTTAAAATGTGTAATTTCCTTTTCATTTCAAGCACGCTTTTCCCGGTGCCCAGAGCAGCCCAGGAGAGGACAGTTAAAAATAATAACAGGAATAACACAACCCTCCAGAGAGAAGCTAAAACACACGTTGCTCTTTGTATATCAGTAGGTCCTGTTGTTAATCACTTTTATTGCTGGTTCTCTCCCAGTTGGCACCGTGTTCCCTCCGCGCAGGGCAGTGGCTGTGCGCGGGGTGTGCTGGGGAGCGTACAGGCTTTTAGGATTGGCAGTGGGGTCTTAGGTGTTTGTGGGCATCAGCCCTCTGATCGGCTGGATGTGGTCACCATCCCGTTGTACGTGCCCAAAAATCAATCCTTTGCTGTTCCCTTCAGTGTTGGAGACTGCCACAGCTTCCCCTGGATCTGGAAGATCTCGTCTGACTCATGCTGTCCCGCTCACTTGTGCCATCTAGAAAACCTCCAGATTTGGGTATATCAAAAGCTGGAGCATTTTGCTCGCGCAGCCAGGCTTCACTTCATTACAAATACCACCCGAATTACCTTAGCCGCATGCAGTCGAACATACAGTTCAGCGGTGAGTCACTCTTGTGAGTGAAAATGGAGCATTTTTAGGGGAGCGCTGCACAGCCAGCTCTCAGACCGTGTTCTCTGGCAGACAGCTCTTGCTGTGCAAAACCTTCAACGGGAAGCGGGGCATTTTGCTCTTCGCATTTCCCACTGCCCTGCCCATTGCTGCCAGACCCTGACTTTGCAAAATTGCATGTTATAATTCATGGATCCGAGAGGCAAATATTGCCCAGGAGAAGGTGAGCCCAATATTTGGCTCAAGGGAAGATGGAAGCTGATAGTCCCCACAATAAACCATCAGCGTATGTGGTGTTATCGCTGTGCACCTCCCCCTGCGGTGCCTGCAGGCATCTTCTCCACGCTACCAGTTTGCAAAACCTTCCGCAGCCAGAGAGTTTTCTCTGCTTTGCCTAGTAAAAGCTGGACGTCATTGTTTGTATTCTCATGCCATGTCTCTATATGTAGGCATTTTTGTAAAGATCTGAAAGAAAACTAGAATTGATCACACTGGTTTGCCCCTGGCATGAATCACCACATACAAATAGGAAATACTGCTCTCCACAGCTCTTCTTGGAGATCACGTTAATGACTTTCCATGGTGCAGACCCAACATCTCGATGGGAGGCAGCCAGGCATCAGAGAAAATGATGGGGAATATAATGAATCATTTGTCTTCCCTGTAGAAGGAAGAGTGGCAGTGGAAAAAACAGACCCTTAACTCTTCAACAGCCAGCTGCTGCCGCCGCCGCTGCTGCTCTCGTGTTCCCGGGGTCTCTGACGGACAAGCAAAAGGGGGGAAAAGGAGCAGGGGAGACAGATGAAAGGGGACGTTACCACGCTGGCATGTTTTCAGTATTTCAAATGGATGCAGCCTCGCTCTCCAGAACAGCCTGGATGTCAGCAATTGCTTATTTTGCTGTTAACAATATAGGACCACTTATGGAAAAGGATTTAACTTTCTCGATAACGGTAATAAAGTGGATTTGGCTTCGTGCACAGCATCCTTCATCGGAGATGCTGGGGACACTGGAGGCACCTGGAGAGCTACACCTCCAACACGGGCCGGCGGTGGAAGAAGCCGCATCTGCTGGGAGAGAGCTGAGAAATCAAGGCGAGGAAAAACGCCAGCCCCTGCCCAGAGCTGCCCGGTCCCCGGGATGCTTCCCCACCACACTGCTGCCGCTCCCCAGTGTGGCTCTGGGAAGCCGCTGCCTGATGCCACGGGCTTCGTCACCCAGATTTTGGGCTTCACTGCCCCCCGCGGGACGCCCCGCCGGGATGTCCCTGCCTGCTGCTGCCCGGGGGCCGAGCTGCCCACCCCGCCGGCTCACCGCTCCGCCGCCAAACCGGGTGCATGGGGCAGGTTTGGCAATGCCAGCAACAGCTTCAGCGCCTCGGGCACGTGAATCAGGTCGCTGCGTGGTTATGCATTGCAATATGAAAGGGCACGAGCCTTAAAAGCCTTGCTCTTAGAAACACGGTGACATGCAGGTAAATTAGAACAGTATTTGCTCAGTGTGCTCAGCACCAGCCCCCTAATTACTGGTGGTGAAAGAGTGATTTGACGCAGCAGCGCCGGGAGCTTCATTATATTGGGTTTGACCTTTCCTTTATTGGACAATAAAAGTGAAGGCACAGGTGAAGGGAAGACGGTGCGGGCAGGGCAAAGGTAACCCCTCTGGCCAACCTGAGCGCGCTCGTGATGAGGGATGAAGGGGTCTGAAGAGGCGAAATGGGGGCGAATAATCCAAAATTACATGATAAAATTTTATTACAAAGTCTGATAAAATTTCTCCAGCTGTACTAATATATTTGCACATTTTGTAAGCGGTGCTTTTTGAGCAGCGAGGGAAGGATGGAGCACGAGGAACCGTAGCATTGGCCACGACCATGAACTAATGACTTTGGTCTAATTAGGGCATGGAGGGGCCTCCCCAAAGGCAGACTCCAGCACCCCGAAACCCGGGCCGGTCCACCCCCGCCGCCGCAGCCCTGCCTGAGCGTGGGGTGGACACGCTGTGACAGAACAGTCTTCCTCTCATTTAATTTAAAAATACGGCACAAAATCTATTAGGATTTTACTCGCTACCAATTAAACTGATCCGGGGGAGGGAGAGCCCGGAGCGAGTCCATGCCAAACAGCATGTCTGAGCTCCTGAAACAGGGGGGGTTCTCGCTGTGACCTGGATAGACGTAGAAGGAAATCATTTACCTGTCTGCGTGGGCTTGCCTTGGCAGAACGAGCCCCCAGAGGCTGATTTCAGGTCACGTCTCCATCCTTGCTGGGGAGAGCCGAGGGCAGAGGGGGTTCGGGGCGGGGGGTTGGTGGGGGCCACCCACCGGCACGGGGGAAGACGGGGCTGTCAGGGCTGCAAACTTTCTGAGGACGCCTGAACCGCTGACGGCTGGGAATAAATCACCAGCTCCCATTTAATCAACTCTGCTAGTTGCTTCCCGTTGAGTGAATTAAAAAGCTTTCAGCGGCACATACAAATTGCGGTCCAAACTCGCAACTGATAAATGTTCCTTTTGAACTTTAGCACAATAGGGGAGCTGATTAAACTTTTAACATTTTTAATCATTTAATTTATATAAAATGTATTAGCTGAAAGAAAAGAAAGCGGAAGATTTTTTTCTTTATTATTTTCTTAAGAGGAGTTGATGTTAAGGATAGATAAGACAGCGTGGTAAGCTTGGCTCTGATGTTACCATTCAACCCGAGACCCACAGCTTGGCCTAAAATTGCCAACTTTCAGTGAAATCTGGGACTCAGCCGGGGCAGGAATTTTGCTGGCAGAGTTTGGCAGCATTCCACGCCAGCATGTCCCACGGCGGAGCGGGCAGCAGGAGCGAAGCCGGTGGCTCTGTGATCGTGGATTTGCACAGCTCCTCTTTAATCCCGGCTCCTCAGATCCTCAGTCGGAGTGCAAAAGTAACATCACCCCTGACGGCAACGATGCACCTCGCAAGGCAAAATGGAAATGACAGCTCCCCTGTCTCTGTCGATTAAGGAATTAAAGTTGTTTCCCTGATAAACCACTCAAAAAGAGAAATAATCAATCTCAAGCAATTTCATTAATACAGACACGATCATCTTTTTTTCTTTTCAATAAAATGTGACTTGTCTTCCTGAAACCCAGTTCTGCATTTTAACTCAACTCATGCTGGGACGAGTAAGCCACTTCACCCTTGAAGTCTGACAGCATAACTAATATTTGCAATTTAAATAGGGTAACTGCTTGCGGAGCATGAAACGAACATTAGACAGCTAACCACTGCCCAGCGCCGCTCCCGGTGCTGCCGCGGTGCCGCCGCGGTGCCGCCGCTCTGCCCTTGCCCTGCAAACGCACCAGCCTGGAGCTCACTGTCCCGCAGGAGTTTCCGAGCCGTACAGACGAGTCTCAAAACCACCATGCATCCCAAATGGAATTTGCATGGAACAGCACAGCATATACACGCATTACAGCCCAGCGAGCTTTCCGTGGTTGTTATTACCATAATTACCAAAGGAAATAATAATGATAAACTGTCGAGAGTTAAAGCACTGGAGGCTAAAGAGCTGTCTGATGCATTGAAACGCTGGAAGTGTTTTCCCGGTTAATAGCCATACAATATTTACCCGGCGTGGCGAATGGGAGAGGGCAGTGAGTATGTAGTGAGCTTGGCACGGGAAATACTCCCAGGACACTTGGAGCAGAGACTCTGGGCTGCCATCGCACCAACGGGCATAAGCGGCACTTCTGTTCACAAGGCTGAAAATCAACATAAAAAGAAGGAAAAAGGCCAAGTGTCTGGGCTCGGCAAGTGGAGCTGAATCTCACTTGCCGCGGACTGGTAGCAAGAATGCAGCCCTAATTCCCTCCTGGCTGACTGCTGTGGCACAAATCCCCTCTCCAGCCCGGCGCCAGCCCTCGCCCGCGGGTCTCGCCATGAAGCATTGCTTGGGTTTGCTTTTTTCCAGCCACGTTGCTGCCACACATCCCCGAGCTGATGGCATCACTTTTACACTCCGGCTACAGCCAAACCAGGGGCACGTTCGCCCTCCCAGAGCTCACCCTCTCCATTAAGCAGCGTGCCAGCGTGGGCAGCACCCAGTGCTCGGGCAGTTCTCGGCACCGCACAGCTCCTACCTCGGGCAGTAGCCCTAAACCCAACCTCTCAACCTTTTTGACAACTTAATCTTTATTTGCTACTGACAACAATAGATGTAATTGCAGCCCTTGACAGATCAGATAGAAAGAGCACTCCAGACACCGCAAGGAATAAATAAATGGTAATGCGTGGTTCGAGCTCAGCACATTTTCACCTCTTCTTGAGAGAGCTGCGAACTCCGCTGCAACGGCAGCAGCAGTGACAGCACGATGCTCCCGCTGTGCGGTGCTGCGGGCAGTCCCTGAGCCCAACCCCCTCCTGCAATAGCTGAACTTTCACACCCACAGGAAATTCACATTAAATCCAGTGGTCACACCAGATCCCCGCACGTCCCAGTGGTTCCGACAGACACAGGCACTCCAGCAGTTTTCGTGCAGTTCCGTTTTCAGGGATGAGGACTGGGTGTGCAGCAGGATGCTGAGCAATCGCCGCCTCCTGCAAGCCGTCTCATAATCGATACCCCTGCCAACAATGATGCCAATCACTTTAATTCTTGATAAATGGCAGGCATAAAACTGAGCTATTGTGTCACTAAAAGAAATTTAATTAAGGGTGAACAGAAGGGATTCATCACTTGGCAGCGTAGCTGTTGAAGTCGGCTGGTCGTCCAACCCCCATCAATAGCCTTCCAGCAGCTCGTGCTGGTAGCAGTGGGTCCCTGGGCACTTGCTGCATCAGTCCTGGCTCCCTAAAACCAGCCCATTCCCATCACGAAGCTCAGTGCCTCTCCTTGCTGTGCAGCCAAGCAGGTCTCCAGTTCCCTCAGCATCCCCCCTCAGCATCCCCCCTCAGCATCCCCCCGCTCAGCATCCCACCCTCACCATCCCCCCTCAGCATCCCACTCTCAGCGTCCCCCCTTAACATCCCCCCTTCAGCATCTGGCCTAGTCAGCAGGATGGCAAGTATTCCCAGGGATTATTTCCGGAGGCATGGTGTGAATCAGCATCCCAACAACTGGTGTAATTGGGAAGCCAGTGACCAGCACTAACGGAGGAACGCATTAGCCCTGGGCACTCCCAGAGCCGCGGCTCAAGGTCAGCCTACTGTTATTGTAGCACTGCCTGCTACCCACCAAAAAAATGTTACTTCTTTACTTGGTCCCTGACATTTTCTGGGTGGAGTCTCAATTTCTGCATTATTTAGTGCTCGCCACACTGCTGCTGCCGCTTCCCCGACCTTCTCAGGGGAAGTCCCTCCAATCAGAATATCATCTATATATTGGTACAGTTCACATTTTGGGGGAGTGAGACTGTCTAGCAGTTCAGCAAGTGCGGCATGAGCAATTGCGGGTGAGCGTTTATACTCCTGTGGGAGTCTGTTAAAGGTACATTGTATTCCCTCCCAAGTGAAAGCAAACTTCTCTTTATCCTCCTCCTTCAAGGGAACCATAAAGAACGTATCCCTCACATCCAGCGCTGCCATCCATGGGCGTGCAGCTGCTTGCAAAGTAGCTGTTAAACTCGCAGTGTTCGGTACAGCAGCCGTTAGCAGGGCTGTATTAGCGTTTAGGCACCTATAATCAACAGTTAACCACCACCTCCCATCTGGTTTCCGAACTGGCCAGACGCGGGAGTGGGTTCTGGAAAGAATTTGCTGTTGCTTCTCTCTTGCGAGTGACATGCACCACTCTATCGCGACAGCGTCCCCCCTCGCCCGTCTGCATTAGGGCACATCCCGGCACTGGGGACTCGGTGACACCCAGGGCATGGGGCTGCCACCACCCGTGGCCACCTCCAGCCCACCCTGTGGCCATGGGGCTGCGTGGGTCAGTCCTCTGGACGTGCACAGAAGGGATTTTTGTCTTTGCTAAGTTTTTAATTATGGGCAGCCTTTTCTTTGGGACAGACACTTATTTATATCTGATTATTTTTCTTAATGCATCTGTGACATAATCAGGGTTTCCTCTGCACACACAGGAAGACTTTCTTCATTAGTTATTAGATTTCAGCCCCTGAAGAGCAAATTAGGGGACATGAATATGCAAATGTAATGCTTCTAAACTGATAGCACCAGAGCTTCCTCCGGAGGGGATCAAAGCTGCGGTGACATTTGGCTTCCAGCTCTTTGCATTCTGGGGCTGGGGTTTTATACTGTCTTTAATTTGTTTTTTGCACTGGAGAGAGCTAAAAATAAAACTTCCACAAAAGTTGGGGTTTTTTTCTTGCTTGGTTGTGTTTGTTTTGTCTTTTTTCTAAACAATGTTTGCACCGCGTTGAGGAAGCTGGCCAGCTTTCGGCTGGAGGGGCTGAGGCTTTTCCAGCCTGTGCTCAGGTGCCGTCCCAGTGATGCTCTGCCCGGTCCCCATTTAACGCCGCAGCGGGCGGTGACACGCGCACGGCTGCCACGGCGAAGATGATTTAGCATGAGGGACAGCTTGGGGATGTGCTGGATGGCAGAAACTGTGTGGCATCACAGATGGTTTCAATTTGGGCCGTAACTTCCCCAAACAGGCCATTTCCCCCTTTAAGCCTTTTCAATCCCACCCCTAGGAATCCTGCGGCAGACCAAGACAAGTCCATTAAAAGCGCTGCGGGCTCGGCTCGCTCACCAGGGCTTGCTTTGCAAACCAGCCCTCTGCAGCCCACGCAGGGTCAGACTCGCTGCGAGATGCCAGTACCTGAGATGGGAGGGTTGGCTTTAAATCCAAAGTAATTCTGCAGGGAGGACAGTCGGGCTCCTGGACCGAGGGGGTTTTAACACAATGAGGTCAGGGGTGGTTTCTCCCCACCTGCCAGTGCTGGCACAAACACCCGCTCTCGGGGTCCGGGCCATGCCCCCGGCCAGCGGGGAGGACCCGTCCCGTGGCACTGCCGTATGCCGGCGTGGCACTGGCTGCCCCGTATCCCTCCCAGCCCGCGGTGCCCCTCGGCGGGGAGCAGTGGGGGCTCCACAGGCAGCAATGGCAGGTTTAACCACAACAATTAAACCAAGGACCTCCAGAGGGCAACAAAGGAGGAGGGGAAGGGGAAAAAAAAAGAAAAAAGAGGAAGAACGTTAAATTCTGCACATGGGGAAAGAGGGATATTTTTAACAAATACTCCATTAACTGCCAGCAGGATTTGATATTTTTTTTCTCTTAGCGTGCAAAATGCTCAGGGAGCTTCAAATGGTGGCAGCTTGGCTCCTCCACTCCCATCTGTGCAGTGCTGCCTTCAAATTAACAGCTACGCCAGAGCAGCCCCCAGCCCGATTAACTCCCCCAGCCCCCTCCCAAGCCTCCCGCGTCCTCCCTTCTGCCGGCGCCTCGGGTCTGCTCGGCTGGGTTTGTGCACCCAGCCGGGAGGCGCAGGGAGCCTCTGGGGCTGCCTTGCACGCCAGCACGCAGGGACGGGGGGGCAATCATCCTCACCACTGCGTTATTTCTTTGTGAGAGATAAACACCCTCTCTGCATCCTGGCCTGGCTGTAAATGAGGTCAGTGCCACCGGGACAGTCATCAGCGCAATTACCACGAGCAATCAGAGTTTGTATCTTCTCCTGACAAGAGGACTCAAAAATGAGCCCAAGAAGTGAAACGAGTCCCGCTGCAATTATTAACCACCCCGGTGAGGCAGGGGAGAAGTCAGTGGATGCGGGGGTGGGGGGAAGGTGGGGTGCGCTGCGCTGCGTCCCTCGCCCTCCGCTCCCGGGAACAGAAAAGAGAAATAGTGATGGACCCAGACCCTGGGGGGAATTTTTGTGCACCAGGAAAAAAAAGCAGAAATTTACCAAACCTCCTTTATCTATATTACGTGGCACTTCAGAAGATTAAAGATCCCACAGAAGCCAGCAGCCCCCAAATTATCAGTCTCTAGGAGGAAATATGAGCTCGCAGGAGCTGTGCCATAGACGTTTGCAGAGCATCGGTGGTAATGGATTTCATCATTCTTTGCTGCGGATTGGAATAAAACAGCCTTTCCATGCAGGAAGAGAGCCGATATTTCATGGGAAACAGGTATTTGTGAGATCATCAGGCAAACCAGCATAAAACCTCTAGACGAGGTGTTGAAAACCTCTGGAGGAGCATTGCAAACCCACAACGCTTTTACACATGTTTGGAGTTAACACCCCAGAGACGCCGCAGTGCTTGCAGGATCCGGACCCGCTCCTGGCATTGATGCACCCCACACTCCATCACTCAGGAATTTCTGCCAACAGAGACGTGGGCCCGAGTGTCTTTTCCCTGCCTTGTAGTGACTTTTATCGCGGCGCACATCTCTTCTCATAGAGTTCATCCTGACTTTCGAGGCTGCAGCCACCCGCTGCCTGTCGAGGCACGAGCTTTCCCAGCGGATCTTCCCGCGGCTGCCAGTGATGTCCCTGCGAATGGGAGGGTTCCCCACGCTTCCCAGGAAGGGCTGCACACCATGCGTCCCACCTCCACCGAAGCATCCCTCCGAGCCCCAGGAGCCCCCCAGCCCTGCGCCCGCCCCCAGCATCGCTGCTGCAGGCAGCTGCCCACGGAAGGTGCCGTCCCCCCTGCCCTGCCCTGCCCTGCCAACGCTCACTAATAACGTGCTGTAAATGAAAGCTGGCACGGCGCTCTCCTTTTATATCTAATTGCAGTGGGGAAAATTATAGCTGCTCCGAAACAAATATTTATACTTTCTCTGGATGGCTTTCGGGGGCCCTCACAGCCAGCGACCGCGGGGGCGAGGCAGCGAGGCAGGCCGACGCTTATTTGGGTAGAAGATGCCATGTCCCTGGTCTGAAGGCGACCACGTGCCGATCCATCTTCCTCGCTTGATAGAATCGAACACATGAAGCCCCGTGTATCACAGGGGGATCAATAAAACGGCAGTGCCAAGAAGAGATATGTTCCCACTCGCCGCACACGAGCCAGGCTCCAGCCCATGAAACCCTCGGTTTCCAGTAACACGTGAGCCCGCCGGGTTTTCATCCCTGCAGCTGCCCGCGAAGCCCCCGGCGGCACGTCCCGCGGTCACGACCGGCAGCCAAGGGTGCCGGGCTCAAGAGCACGCTGGTGCCGGGGTGGCTCGGCTGGCAGAGAGGGCTCTGCACCGTCGCATCCCGCATCCCCGCGGGCATCCCCATCCCGGGGACTGCCCAGGTGACTCGTTGGGAAATACTGGGAATCGGGCAGGGGATAATAAGGAACTCCGATAAACTCCCCACCAGCAGCAGCTGTGAGTTCATGTACCGCCCCCCAGGGCTGTAAATGCCCTTGGCTGGCTTTCGCCCGATCTGTGCCAGCCCGGCCTCTGCTAATAAGTAATTAGGAGATAATTAACATTTGTAGCATACAGTGAGAAACATCTGGGCCTGATAACGTATGAGGAGCCTTCGAGGGTGATTAATGGAGTCCGAAGGAAGGAGAGCTGTGGGTGGCTTGGCGGAGCACCGTGTCAGTGAGGACAGGCTGGGGACCGGAGGGGACGGGCTGGGACAGCCCACGGGGAGCTCCGGGATGGGGACGCCTCTTCCCACCCTGCTCCCAAGCAAGGAAAGCAGCATCGTCCCCCCAGGAAGAGGGTTTCTCAGTCTGGAGCCGATCACTTGGAAGCGACCCGGACTCGGAGGAAAAACAGAGGGCTTTTGGTGGAGCTGGAATTTATTTTGTATGACTCCTACTTAATTAAGTACTTCATTTGCATAACCTTGTGCAGTTACTCATTTCTGTCATCATGAAATTCAGCCATGTGCAAACAGTTAGCAAAAATAACAGACATAACTCAAACTTATGTTTGTTGTAAAAATGGTTTTACACGATGCGGTTAAGCGGGCCTGACATACAGCCCAGAACCATCTTTCCTTCCCATTTAAAGACAGGAATAAATCTCCGCATTGATTTCTGAGGAAATTATTTCAGATTTTGCTCGGCTCCATCGACTCCCCTTCGGCAGATTTCACTTTCTAGCTGCTTGCTCCGCAGCGAAGCTTTGCAGCAGAGGGGGAGCCATTGGGCCCCCCACAACCACTCACACGTTTATTTCCCTGTAAATTAGCAAAAGGCCAAGCCGAGGGGTCCTTTAGGCCTAATGTAACCTTATTAAACCTTCCCCGTGCTCTTAAAGGTTACCTGTGCTCAGGTCTCTCCAGCCTTTTAACTAGCAGCATGTGTGTTGAATAATGAAGGAGCCAAAAATACATACGTGCGCATACAGATATATGTATTTTTAGGGCTGCTCTGACCTTCTGCAGCTTGCTGCTGTCCTCCCCGTGTGACACCAGGAGAAATATTCCCGGTGACACTCGGTGGCCGTCCTGTGAGCCAGCAGCACTGCGCCGTGCCACGCGGGCTCGTCGGCTCTCGGGCAGAGGGTGCAGCCAGGAGGGCTGAGCGCCACGGGATGCTTGGCAAACCCAGCTGACATTCCCCAGTGTGACATTAATAAAGGTGGGCTTGAGCGGCAAAGGGAGCTCCGGAGGCGCATCTCCGGGGAGGGGGACTCCAGAGTCTGCTGGATCCTGCCCTGCTTTTTCCTTTTCTCACCTGTGACAGAGAGATGGTTAAAACCGCGGTGGCAGCAGCCTGTCCCGGGGCTGCAGCGCGTGGCTCTGCATGTGCCCCTGCGCCCACCCCGCCGGTCCCCGGGCTCCCCGCTGCCCACCACGATGGGCGAGCAGCCTGCCTCCAGCCTGGCATTTCTAGGGCACCCGTGTCCACGGCAGCTCGGGCAGCGAAGGACTCGCCGGTCTCACAGATCGATGCTGCAGCCGAGCCCTCCTGCAGCGTCTCACAGCTAAAAGGCCCAGCGTGGGGAAACGCATCCTCACAGGCAGAAGCTTTTCACTGATACCTGCAGGTTTCAGAGGCGTTTGCAAAGTTTTAACGTGTTAAGCATGAATAAGTCTGGTTTACTACTCTCTTTGCCTCCCCTGGGTGGCTGCAGCATCGCTGCTGAGCCTGGAAGTCGGGGTTACTCCCAGGCAGCCAAACGCCAGCTGAGGGCTGTCGCCGAGGAAGATCGCCCTCGGATGTCCTCACCACGGAAAACTCATTTAAACACACCCTGAGAGGCCCCCGTAAGCACGGGGATGCCCCAATGCACGGAGGGGGTTGCACTGCTGTGCCCCAATGCACACAGGGGAAAGAGCATCAAACCTCCCTGCGCCCCGTCACCCCCACGCCGGACTCTTCTGCCGGGGCACCTGCACGGCTGCACCGCCGAGAACACACACACTTGTGTCTTACAGCGGGGGAAGAACAATTCAAAATGTCTATAAATACCCGGGAAGGTAAATGCATTAACCTTATCTTGATCCCACAGTGTAATTACATGAAGCCTGGCTCCCAGGTAAATTAATACATTAATAACAATTTTGTTCCTGTAATTACGATCATTTCTTAGATCTCTCAGCTATTTGCTCATTCAGCTGCGTGCGAGGGCATTTCCACCACCAAACCTGCCGCCACCTGCGACGGCCCAGCCTTGGCCAAACAGCTCTCTGCAACACACAGGCTCTCAGGAAACCTATTTTTGGACTACAAAAACTATTCATAGTTTAAATAAAGATGCTAGAAACAAATCAACCCAATTCTCATCCAGTGAAAGGGCCGGTCCCCACCTGAAGATAAGTCCTTCTGCCAGCCCAGCTCCTCCCGGGGAGCCGGGGGGATCAGCTCCCATGTGCGAGAATAACTTAAACCGAACGAGAAACCCACATTCATCAAACTACTCCTAACCTCGCCCCGGTGGCGGTGGGGATGGGTCCCAAGCCCAGCGCGGTACAGGCAAAGCAGAGGAGCTGCGGCAGCACCAGCATGCCAGGACCAAAGATGCCGGCTCCACCACCGGCAACTGCGGAGCCCCCAGATGCTCAGGGACCCCCAGGACCCCCGGGCTCC
This sequence comes from Himantopus leucocephalus, assembly GCA_003993805.1. Lineage (NCBI taxonomy): Eukaryota > Metazoa > Chordata > Aves > Charadriiformes > Recurvirostridae > Himantopus > Himantopus leucocephalus. Next base: position 1,518,516 of record RSEF01000021.1, on the reverse strand, counting down.
CCCACGGTCCACCCCCAAGAGGGTGCGTCTCCATCAGCTCCGGAGGAGGAAGGAGCATCCACTCAGATCTCCATGGAAACCTGTGCCGAGCGGCGGGGAAGGCTTTAATTTGAAGTGCTGATTTGGCTGAGACCCTGGGAGCAATCGGCAGGAGATAAGCTGCATTAAGAAGCAGCAGGGGTGGGATGCTTCCCCGAAAATGGGTGCCAAAAGAGTATCTGATACCATTAGGCTTGAAAACCTGCTTCTGAAAGGCAGGGAGCCGAGCTGGGCGAGTCCGTCACAGCAAAGGATTTATTTGGCCAAAATGCCAGCGCCAGCTGCACCCCCATCTTCCACCAACAACAGTTCGTGGGGCTCGCCCAGGAGGAGGTGAGGTGCCAGGTAAACTATTTCCAGCTTGCCAGTGTTGGAGTTAATCACCAAAAATTAACTGGGATGGGGATGGGATGGGGATGGGGATGGGGATCCGCACAGAGCTGGAGCCTGGGGCCGTTGGTGATGCTCAGGCACCCGTCGTTGGAGGGGCTCCAGCCAGAGACCCCCGAGGCCGAGCAGAGGCGACCCTCCCGCAGATCTCGGGGGGCTGCGGGGGCGGCACTGGGGGCAGAGAGCCCCCGCCGGCAGCTGACACCCACACAGCCGAGCGAGGGCTGGCAGTGGGTAATCCTGGAATTATCCCCCGGCAGCAGATGTAAATGTTAGCCTCCGTCCCAAGAGGAGTCAAAACCCACGCTGACGGCAGAGGACAGCTTTCATGATCAATTCCCTTTTACAGCCTTTCTCCAGCAAAGCGGGTGTAACGGCAGGGCACGGCTGTTCCCAAAACCCTGGGTGACACTGCGTCAGATGCCAAGAGGTGACTCACCAGAAATTTTAAGAGATTTCCAGCTGTAAAAGCAAAGCCTGGCCCATCTGGCGCACGGCGGATAACCACATGTGCCATAACTCCGGGTAGGAAGGGTAGGTTTTCAGCAAACTTGCGGGTCTGGCCTTTCTATATAGAAGACACACCTTTTCAGGAGAAAATACGAAGCATGGAAATATAAAATGCTCCATGATAGATGGAGACGCACAGTAAAACAAGCAGAGAGCTGGCCCAGCCCTCTGGCATCTCCCGTTCCCATCTCCCACTCCATGCATATTTTGGAGATCAACAGAAGGCCGTGGCCTCCAAGGCTTTTATTCCAGGACTTTTCATTTAATTTAATTATTGAAGTATGTTTCCCCCGAGACAAGATCTGTGTGACATTTGATAAGCCGTACCTCCTGGCGTAGTCCACTCTCACGCACCAGCTACCGGCTGAATAGATGTACAGAAGCTAATAAACGGGTGTTATTGCAGGAGGCACAAACCACATCCCCGGGAGGAGTCTTGGGGCATCTCCAAACATCTCACGGATGAGCCAGAGGGGTGACCAGCCGGAGGAAAGCTGGGCGCAAATCCGATGTTAATCTGGGCTGGGAGGTGACGAATGGCTGTCAGTGCTCAGCCCGTTGTGTCCCTAAAATCAAGGGCTCTCTAAGTGTGAATTTGGGGGCACACTCTGCTGTACCTGCCTTGGAGCCTCCACGCTGGACTCCCACCGACGAGCCAAGTGATCCGGTCTCGCTCCCAGGAACACCTTGTCACCATCCAACGGGAGCGGCTGCAAGAGCAGGAGTTGTCTCGCCAGAGGAGCCTTCCATTGCCTACAGCACCCACAGAGTTTACTTAAAAAGCTTAATAGTATTTGGAAATACCAGCTGAACACTCCATGCCTTTGACTTTCACTAAGATGGACACCGTTTCCCACCTCCGTACAATAAATTAATTGGTAAATGAACACAAAGCCTCAGTTCTTCATCAAATGTCACGTCCGGGATAGAAAGAAGGGAAGTTATTTGAAAGCAACCAGCAGTTTATAAATGCTACAAATATCTCATTATGTAGCTCAAATTATTATCAAAAACTAATCTGCATTTAAGCGTTAGTCTCCCTGCACAGAGCAGTCCAGGGTGGAGAGGCCCCGTCTCCTTCACCCCATGGCTGCAGAAAGTCCCACCAGAGACCCCAAAAACCCTTGGAGCGCTGCGAGCTCGGAAGCCTCAATTGACTTTAAACCCGGGGAGGGGGGAGACGAGCGCCGCAGGGAAGCGGCGACATTTCTCACGGGGGATTCTGATGTGTATTCGTGAGGATCCCCTCGCCACGGGTCCGGCTGCTCCAGCCCAGGCTGCGGAGGTGCTGCCCAAGAGCATCCAGCTCCCGCCAGGCAAAGGCCACTGGTTTAGGATATGTCACCTCGGAGCCCGAGGAGATGGCTCCCATCACTCTCTTCCCACCAGGAGCTGGTTAGATAGAGAGGACATGTTTTGAAAATGCCCTTCACATCTCATCCATCCCGGCTGAATGGGAGCGCAGCAGCCGCAGCTCGGAGGCTTTTCATCTCTTCTGCCAGCCCTCCTTCCTGCTGGAGATGCTAATAAAATGCATTTCCTACAGCCATTGTTTCACTTATGGAACCTTCAGCCTGGTTTTGATTGAGTGCACTTAATATAGTTGCTCTTGTAGAAAGGATTTTGAGCCTGGTATTTGACAGCCTTGATCTTAAAGAAATCCATTAAGAGCAGCTTTATCTCTGGGTTTTCTAACCATTAAATCGGTTTTTTATCAAGGCAGTGGTGTGCTTTCAGGAAGACATGCGGGAGAAATGGGGAATAAACCTCCGAAACTCCAACGCTGGGACTGCTGGGCCGTATTTGGGCTGTGTGTTAATAACCAAAAGGGGATTTTTCTCTGTGGAAGAACATCTTACACCTCACTTTGGAGAAGTACAGGGCCTGAACTTCCAGAGGACAAGAGAGAATTGTAATTGGCCTAATAAACATCCCTTACCATAATTATCTTGGGAAGATGAGCACTGGGAATCACATCTGCCTTCAGACACGGGACTGGTCCCGGTACCAGCAGCCGCAGGGACTACAGGTTCACATCCTATTGGAAAAACCTTTTCTTCCTTCTCAGATAGGAAAATTGATGATTTTTGAAGATAAAGCTTTTAAAATAAAGCTTTTTCTAAAAGACAAGGTGCCGGGCCCCTCCCTGGGTGAAGTGGTGCCGGGCATGGTCCGGGCTGCACCACGGGAAAGCAGGGACGCTGCCTCTGCGCCTCAGCCAACAGATCTTTGTTTTTCTGATTTTCCTCTGGAAAACCATCCCGAGGTTTGCCCGGCCCTGCCAATAAGCCCAGAGGGGAGCCCACCGCCCACCTCCATGATGCTCTGTCACCTCTGGAGTCATTTGCTTGTCTTAAAGCTAATATATAATTAATACCGGCAACTACTTCTGCACCATGAAGCCCGACAGCTCCCCGGAGTAAACTTCTACAGGTTTTCTGAAACGCTTTCTCTAATACAGAGTGAAGTATTCCAAGTTGTACTGAAGGAAAGGCTGCAAGCACTCGGCAGCACCCCCGGCACGCAGCCGCTCGACGCGGGAGCAGGAGGGGATGGAAAGGTCACTTGTCCCACTAATGGCACAAGAACGTCAAGATGCTCTTTGGCAACGCTGGCCAGTGACTCCCATACCTTCTCCTCGCTTTCCGACGCATTTTCGCTCTCCCCATGCAGTCAGAGGCACTGTCCCCGAGGAGGGTGGTGGGGACCGCCGGCAGCCCAGGGGATGCTCTGCTGGGGGCTCCTCTGCCCATCCGCTGCTGGTGCCTCCGAAGGGCTTCTCCTCCATGGGCAGCTGGGGCTGCGGGGCACAGGAGGGCATTTAGCCTCCCTCAGGTGAAATGTACTGTTAAATTAAGAAAGGAAGAGACGTGCGGAACCTGAGAGAGCACTTACTGAACCTGCAGCCAGAGATGGTTTGTGCAACCTCACTAAAGGTGGCTTGAGAAAAAACAAAGTCACCACATCTGAGTATAACACACACACACACACATATATACACACACATATATATGATGCTCTGCATTGCACGCATCAAAGTGAGCAGAGCAGCACTCCAAAAGGCAGAAAAGTTACCCGGCGCTGACAACCCATTGCACAGCTCCTGCACAGCCAGCAGCAGCCTGGCAGTGGCCGCGGCAGCGCCGCAGCATGCCACATCCCACAGCCACTTGAGCCCACCACCCAAGCACTGCCCGCCTTGGCGGCGGCACACAGCCAGCAGGTTGAGTTACCGTGTGCCTGCCAAAGACAGAAACTAATAAATTCATCCCAGGTGAATTAAAGCATTTCATTTAGATTTTGACCTTTTAAAAGAAAATGAATAATGCATTTCAAAATAAAAACTCATTTCAGACTTGAGAATCAAAACACTTCCAGCTGGAAATGCCAGGGCGACGCATTATAACACTGAAGTTTGATTCCTTAGGTGGAAAGACTGCTCCCTTAAATCTCAGTGCCCACAGCCGCCCCGGACCGCTGGCTTTTCCCCACCGGGCTCCCCGGGGAATTAGTGGGAGCCAATGGAGCAGGGGTCTCCCCCAGTGTCACTGTCACAAGGCACAGCATCAGCCTGCCGGTCACCCCGGGCTCCGGCAGCACCGCCAGCCACGCTGGGCACCCGGAGCAGAGACCATCCACCAATAAATTCATAGCGTAACCATCCCTCCATGTGTCAATCAATCAATAATGAACTTACGTTCCAGGATATCACCGCCCTGAGGAGTGCCAGGCCGGGGTTTTCGCCAGCCTCGAGGCTGGTGATGGGCTGGTCGCACCCGCGCAGCCCCGTGCTCTGCAAAGGGGCTCGTTCAGGAGCTCCCCATCGCTCTGGGCGCCGCTCCTTCAGCCTGCAATTAGGCACTGCAAAAGTAAATCAGCTTCAGTAACAGCCGGAGAGCCAAATCTGCCTCTCCCGGCTGCGGTCGTTGCCCCATCACTTGGCCCGCACCAACAAAAGGCAACGCACGGCTCCATCAGCGGGACGCCGTGTCTGCTGTAAGAAGGTGCCACGCCATGGGGGCTGACACCGCGGCGCCTTCCCAGCCCCCTCCTGCACTCAGGGCGACGGCAGCCGCCCTCCACCACGGCCACAGCTCATCGGCAGGTTGTGGAAGCGCTTGCTTGATGCCGCGGTGACACTTTCAAACGAGTCTATCAGCTTTCAATTTGGCAGAGACTCTCAATACTCATTTCTGCTAATAAAGATACCCCGTAATGTCATATTACAAGGCTGGCAACATCCCAGTAAATATTACGGTGAGCCTTTGTTTAATTAGGGGTTTCTCAGGCAGTTGCAATTTTGTCCTCATAATGAGAAAAATAAGCCGGGTTTAAAAGTTTGCGCCCGAGGCGTACCCGCTGAGGGACGGGCATCTCGGGAGCCCATTCCCCAGTCTGAAAGGGCATTTTGCTGCTGCAGCAGCTTTTGCACCCAACCCCATTGTTTCTTTTTTAAAAAAAAAAAAAAAATTATTTTCTTATTCCTGCTTGCCATTTTTTAGCAGCCCCCTCCCTGCCCCGGGTGTGGGTAGCGCTGGCCGGGCATACAGCGGGGAGCTGGGGGCCTATTCACCCGCTCGTCCTACTCCTCCGCTGCTGTTCCTGCAACGCCTCCCGCCTGCCCCCCACCTCTCAAAACCTGGGGGAACCTCCAAGTGGGGACCCGGTGGTGCCGGCGAGCCAGCGCAGCTCCCACGGGAAGGCAGCGCTGTGCCCAAGCGCCAGGCAGGGCTTTCTGCCTGCTCCTGCCTCCCCCGGGTGCCAAACACAGCCCCAGAACAGTTGTTTGCTCTGAGGATCAGTAAAGTTCAGCCGCCGCAGCAGCGCACCTACGACAACTCCTGTCTGGGTAAGCAAATGAATTTTGATGGGCTTTCCACCCACCCCGCTCCGGCTGGGAAATGCCAGCGCCGGTTGGCAAAGCTTACGGAGAGCAGCCCACGGAGGCAGCGGGAGCCAGCGCTGTCCTCACCACCTCCCCGCAGCGCAGCCACAGCCGGGGAGGGCAGAGAAAGGTGCCGGAGCAGCAGCGCGGTGGGGCACGTGCCAGCATCACTCGACATTCCCAGCATCACTCCGAGGCGAGGGGAGCGCACGTCCCGTGGCGCCGGGGCAGCCAGTGCTGTGCTGGACGCCTCCAAGCAACACTGCACCGGGACAGCGATGCCTGGAGAGGCAAAGCACGAGCAGAACCAGGCTGGGCCATGGAAAGCCCTCAAGGGCTGCGTGAGGCACCCGCGCCTGACCCCCACCAAACGACCTCAATTAAAGAGCCGCTGCAGAGTGTTGTCTCTCCCTCGGGAAACGCCGGGGCCAGGAGACCACACAGCAGCAGAGCTCTGGGGCGGCAGCAGGGAAAGACAGCCCCTCGCCAGGTCCCTCCGAGGATCTGCGCTGCCTCAGGAACACAGCCGGGTCCAGCGGCATCGGCGCCCATCAGCCGCCCCGCAGCACGCGGAGGCAGGAGGCAGATTGAAGAGACTTGAGGCTGCCCGGGGCAGAGCGTCAGCGAGGCGAAGGCAGCTCAGGTCCCCCAAACAGTCCCGAGAGTTACTGAATCCATGGAAAGTGCTTCCCAGTCTTTTCTTCCCTGTGCACTTCGGTGATGAGACGTGAGCTGAGATTTTTAGGGTGAATTAATTATATCATTACTGGAATCCAATTTTCTTCCTGACACGAATGAAACGGGAAGAGAACAACAAGTTGCATGCTGGGCACGGGGTGCTACAAGTTTGTTGTCATTAGCAGGGACAACTTCATTAACAAGTGTGAACGGAAGAAGCGGCTCCATCCCAGCGCCTGCCTGGCAGAGCCGCGGGGGAGACACCGCTCCTGCGCTTGCCCCGTGCTCCGGCAGCAGCAGCAGCATTTCCAGGGGCCGTGGTTTTAACGCCAAGCAGCACCATGCACGGCCAAAGCCCCGTTTCTGCCGGGCTCTGGAGCGCTCCCTGCACACCTCGCACCTCTGCGGAGGCTCTTTGCTCTCCCGCAGGAGGGGGTCTCACTCCCCCGAGCCCCCTTGCCCCCGGGGCTGCCCCTCTGCAGCCCCCACCGCACCGACAAACCCGCTCGGATTGACCACCATGGATTGCTTACAGTCTAAGAAATTAAACTGTTTAATTAAAGCTAATGTAGTGAAATCAAACTAACAGGCACCAGCAGGGCACATTAAAGCTCTACCAAGATTTATGGGCCCGTGCGCGCCCTAGGAAAGGGATTCTGGGCTGGAGGAGGTAGCGTGGCTCTCACCTGCTCTGCCTCCCTGGACGTGTGGGGGAGAAGGGAACCCCCAAACCACCAACTGGCTCCCAGTTCCCCACACTCCCCTGAGACTCTGCAGCTAAATAGGGGCACACGTGTAAATAATCCAGCCACCTCTTTCCACCTTCGTCACTGGCGTTACTCCAGGCTGGCCAGCAGACAGCTCAGACCAGCTCCATCACGGCGGGGACACGGGGCTCTGCGGAGCGTTTTCCCACGTACCCTTACACCACTAAGAAGTGACAAATTCTCACTCTGGTTTCTTAAACCGGTGCTGTCAGAGGCTTTATTTACCAGCCCTCCCTCCTGGCCACAGGCAGCACCGCAAAGGAGGAGCAGCCGTGGGTGTCCAGGTCCCTCCCGAAGGAGCCGGGACACAAGACACCTCCGTTCCCTAATGGAAAAGTCTTTTTCAACTTTTCTTAATGGCCTCGCCAGTTCTGCAGATTTCAGGTCAGAGCCATGGCACAGCCGTGCGCTTTGGGGGAGCAGGCAGCTCCCTGCCTGCACGGCTGCTGCCCACCGGGCACACCTTACGTGCATCAGCGAGGCAGAGCCGGGCGCTGCAGCAGCCAGTCACATCTAATGGCAGCGCGGCTGCTGAGCCGCCAGCTCAGCTCCAGTCCCCGCCGTCACCGTCCCCTGCCCAACGGCACATCATTTACCGGCGGCCGTGAACGCCGGGCGCTCGAGCTGCCTCCTCGGCCGAGGGTACAGCACCAGCTCATTCATAAGCCTCAAGAAATATCGTTGTATGAAAACGTAACGAAAATTATTCAGCTAATCTACTTTAATAACCTGACTTCGGGGCCTCTCTGTGCTGCAGACAGTACAATAATTTTTAAAATATTAGCTGTCATTTCTGATCAGTCCTAAAGAGGCAGAACAACTCAGCACACGACTTCATCGGAGCTACTAATTCACCAGCCTGGGACCCGTAAAGAGCAGCGACGTGGCGCTCACGGGGGCACAAGTCTCCTGGGGGTGGTGGGCTGCCCACCGGGGCTCTGCCCACTGCCCGGCTGCGGCAGCAGAGGGGCACGGACCCCCCCAGCCACCCCCACGGGAGACAACCCCCCCCATCTGCCTGCCTCAGCTGCCTTTTTTCTCACCTCTTTGGGTTTTCCCCCTCCACAGTGAACCTAACGCATCCCGGCCGTGAGGGAACAGCGACAGACGCGCTACGAACCAGCGAGGAGCCTTTTAGTACCCAACAAGCAAGATTACAGCACACTGGGACGGGGCCATCACCCCTTAGCCCCGGAGGTGTCAGCCCACGCTTTATATTCCCGGCTTTCCCCTCTGCGGTCCCTGCCCCGACACCAACCCCTGGGATGCTCCAGGCAATCGGGGGTGACACAGGGGACCCCCAGTGCTCCCCAGCGCGGGACAAATGGCACCGCAGCTGCGGGCAGGGCAAGCCCAGCACTCACCTCCGCAGGACGGGGACTCCGAGGGTTTCCACCTCCCACGGAAGAAAGTGCCGCCACACTCTGCCAGTTCTGTGCCGCAAGTTTAATTGATCAAGGATGAGTAAAAAGTATTAAAAATCCCAGAAAACTGCTTCAGTGTGTGCAAAACTCAGTGTAGAATATAAAATACTTTAAAAATATTCTGCAGAATCAGATCTGCAAACTTTTTAAGTTAAAAAAAGATTCCAACATACCCAAAATATAGTAACGCTTAACAAAAATAAAGACATCCTGCGTGGTAGCAAATACATTCGCCCTCCCCGATTTGAGCAGACGGAGCTGCGTGGCATCACCGGCACTCCCGGCAATGCCCGGGGATCCCGGCAGCCACCAAGACCTCCCGGCTTGGCGGGGCGACTACGAGGGGACCGAGCTCACCACCCCCTGTCTGCAAACAACGTGGCCGAGGAGAATTCAGAGAAAACGTGGAGACGAGAAGTCCGAGAGAGACGCGTGCGTCCCTGAGGCGGCGCTGCCGGACAGTGCAGGACCTGCTGCTTTGCTGTGGCGGGCGGGCGGACTCACTGGTAGAGGACCTTCACACAGAAGGTTTCCTCGTTCTTGTCCTCGTGGTCGTTGATGTGAATCAGGATCTCCTCCTCACCCGCGCTCTGGCTCGGGGCGAACCGCAAGCCGATGGTGTACACCTCCCCACCGGCGACCTGCGGGAGAACAGGCGGGAGGAGAAGCGGCAGGACCCGGCGCGGAGCCCTCGATGTGCCCACCCTCCGCAGGCGAGCACGGCGCTCCTGCAGCAGCACAGCCCGCGGCTGCCGAGCATCGCGCCATGCCCTGCATCCACCGAGCGCTGCTCCGCGCACCGCCTGGTCCAGCTGGATGAGGGCAGGGGGGGACCGGTGGCAGGAGGACGTACCTCGAAGGAGTCCTCCTTGAACTGCAGGAGGTCGGGCCGGTTGGTGCACAAGAAGTAGAGTCTGGGCGAGGGGTAGGGGTTGGTGTAGGTGATGCGCTTGTTGCAGCCTCTCCCGCCTCCCGCCGGGAGTGAGATCTCGAACGCCTGTGGGTCGAGCACAAGCCATGGCAGAGGTGGCACAGACTGCGGGGGAGGTCAGAGGGAACCACAGGCTCTCCCCCAAACATACTATGGAGAATCGCCTCCTGCACAGATGCGCCACAGGGACGTTGTGGGGGGCACATTCCCTTTTGTCCCCTCCTTCTCCACCCTACACTTGATTGATCTCTGCCAGCAGGTACACAGAAACCACCTTCGAGTGAAAGCATTCTCCTCGCACTGCTGCTGGCACCGGCACGTTCACAGAAGTAATTACAAGCCCGAACAACCAAGGGCCAGGGGAGCAGCTGGGACCGGCCAGCTCATTCTCCAGCTAATTAATGGACATCCACAGGGAGAGACGCGGCGCTCACTCTGATAACGCCCCACGGCACCAGGAGGTGGGCTGGCACTTGGCAGGACCCTGGGACATGGGTTTAAATGCCGATCTGAACTTCCCTTGGTACCGAGGGTTTCAGGAAAACATATTTAAAAGGAACACATTAGCCAGGAAATCTAATTTTCTATCTTTGAGGCAAGCCCTCCGCCAGCACAGTGCTAATAGAAAGCAGCATGCTGTAGCTTTAATTTCACAACCCAGAATACTTCAGAGTTGACAGTCCTCAGCATGGGACTGCCTTCAAAACAGCCCGAAAGACATTTTACCATGGTCTTCAGTGAGATTATTCGAGCACCGGAGAGCCAAATGTGTGCTCAGGGTGACAAGTGTCAAAAACCCCACAGATGTAAAGAAAGGAAGAAGCAGGAGACAGCCCCGGGCTATTGGCCAGAGCACGACCACCAGTCCAGCACCGTCACCGTGTTTTTCTGGCGCAAGAGCCACTGTACCTTGGAGATGAGGGGCTGCCTGCAGGACAGGCAGAGCAGCCAGGAGGACACCAGCTGGTGGGACTCCACATCCACCAGGTTGAGGTAGATGAACCTGCTGCCAGCCCGCCGAGGCCGCACACCGACATACAGGTCCTGGATGCCGTTGGGAGGGAGAAGGAAGGCACCGTCCGGATCCACCTGCGGAAACCAACACCAGGAGCTGCAGTCACCTCTGGGGGCCTATCGCACCTCTATGATGTCCAGCTCAGAGTATAAACTAGACCTGACTGCTCTTAAAAACCTGTGCGCCTCTGCCACCACTATTGAATCCCACCTACATGAACACACCTGGACTGGCGGCGTGTTGGGAAGGACAAGAGCCGCTTGGGGAGAGCCAGCTCCTCCCCAGCCCGGGGACTCCCTCCCCTCGCAGGCTTCACCCGGGGAGACTCCTGCTTTTGTTTACGGGACAGCGATGGAGTTTTTGTGCCTTTTATTATTCACACTCGCAATTACGGCCAAATGAATTCTAAGGAAATTGTTAGTCTTCAGATGGTCTCATTAACGCAGATAATTTGCCCTCCGGGGTTTCGTGCCGATGATCCTACACATGACAGCTCTAATCAAAAGATAATTATCGCAAACACTTTACAGCAGTAAATTGTTCGTAATTCCGAGTGGGCTGCCTTTCCCTTTCTGGAGGGGCTTTCACCGGGCTGGTCCAGGACAGTCCCGCGCTCACCGCCACCACAAAGGCCCTCGCCAGCCCCGTGCCCGCCGGCAGGGTTACCTCCAGCTCCTGGGGGTGGGAGGTGAACGCCCGCACCCTCCGCGGGGCCGGGGTGCCGCGCAGCAGCAGGGAGAGGCGGGCGAGCTGCCCGGCCGTGCAGCTGACGTCCAGGCGCTGCAGCGAGTGCAGGTAGAACTGCCAGATCTGGACGGGTGCCGCCAGCCAGGCGTCCCTGCAGCAAAGACAGACGGACGGGGCTCACCGACGGCTCCTACTACGGAACCCAATTCGGTCCCACCCGTTCCGAAAGCATCATCTGAGGCAGAGGTAGCCCGGCTGGCTCAGCAGGCATTAGCGTGCACACCAGAGACGCTCTGGCCAGGGATTATTCAGAGGAGAATGATGTAAAACCCTGAGCTGCAAACATTTTGGGAAGCCGCCTGCCCGGCTTCCTGCTGCTGGGCGAAGCCAGCCGTGCTCAGGAAGCTGCAAGCACGGACAGGGCGGCACAAGCTCCCCTCCTGCCCCGCCACATACGTGGGGTGTTTCGCACTTTTTTGGGGTTGTGCTACTTACACATAAATAGCAACAAAGAACTTTTTGATCTGCGGGCTGGGTCCTCCGGCTACTTTTAAGAAGATGTCCTGCGGCTCCCCGGGCCCCTGCATGCAGAAATCAGAGCATCATTCCAACAGTTAACCTCGAGATCAAACCAGCTAATGAGGACTCCAGGGTTTACTTCCCATTAACGGAAAAACCCGCCACCAACCCACTTACAAAAGCAGATGCTTTCAGCATCTAGTTAAACTATGTTATTAAGTTATTATACAGCTTGGCTGAGCTCTTCCAGTATTTTTAATTACAAAAGAGGATACAAATGACTATCGCATTCCAGGTCTGCATCTGTAATCAAATTTTGGCAAATTTTCCCCAAGTTTTCTAACAAGCCGTAATCCAATTACCATACTAACACGTTCCTGCAATGGCAATTAGCAGCTATCCTTCGTCAACATCTGCAAGTATGTGCCCAAGTTTATTTCTCCTGTCTACCTCCCCCAGCTGCAAAGCAAGCGCAGGAAACCCGCGCTGGGCATCGCACAGCAAGGGCTGCGCTTGGGGAGGGAGGCAGAGCCACGGCTACGCTCAGCCCAAAGACGACCCCAGCCTGGCACGGCCCCCCGCACCGCCCCAGCATCACCCGGCAGAGAGAGATGCTCCTGCGTGCGCTCAGAGGACGTGCCGTCCCCCCGCCGCACGCCTCCAGCAGCCGCCGACACCCCGAGCAGCAGGGAAGGTCTATCCCACGCCCGACAAAAGGCTGCTTTTCCCCAGCGTCTTAATCATCTGGTGTTTGCTCAAAAGAACAAGCGAGTACAGGCTGCTGCACAATGCGATAAGGTGCAACATTCAGCTTCTACCGCAAAAACAATGCGGCTCCTTTTAATTGGGAATAAAGGGCAATTCTGGCTTCATCACTGCCAGCGCTTCACTACAGGGGCTGATAAATGGGGATGCTCCGTGGGTGCAAGTCATTCCTCTGCCGACAAAAACAACCCACAGCAGAAGGACACAAAGGACAGACTGATGCCAAAGTATAACCCGTACCATATTTTTGGTTTCGCAAATGATGTCAGGGTCACTGCAGCGAACAAACATCTCGGGCTCCCCCCCCGGCATCCCCACCGGCGCGCCTGCGGAGGAGAGAGACCAAGATGAAACCATATTCAGCGTTTTCTCTGTGCTTGCGACGCTGCACCCCACGCAGCCACAGACCCTTACGCTGGGCTACGAGCAAACTACACAGGCGTACTGGTGCAGGGAATTAAGTACAAAATTAACGCAGGCAGGCAGATGAAGAGCAAGCGAGGAGCCCAAGGCTGTGAAAGGGTGAGGAATCTGAGATGTGCCCTCTGGATGCTGCTGCACCTCCAGGAAGGCCCCTATGAACTAACAAGGAAGAGCCCGAGCCCCCACCAGGCACACCGCGGGCTCACCGGGGAGCGTGTGCCAGGGGGGCAGCCGAATGGTCTTCTTCAGGAAGGTGAGCTCCGGGTGGTAGAAGCGGAATGTCTGGTCCACCACATGGGGCTGCGGCTCCACCTTCACCCGCAGGAGCGCGATGGGCTTCCCTCCGCTCACCTGGAAGGAGACCTGTCCCAGGGGGCCAGCGGGAGAGGAATGGAGTTTTGCAAGAGTGATGCTTCTCCTCCCACGCAGCCCCTCGAGCGGCGTTTTCACCCCCCGCCCTCACCTGGATGTGCTTTGTCCGCCTGGCTGCCCCGGTGTTCCCCAGGGAGCGGGGAACCGTGTCGGCACCGGTGCCCAGCCCAGCCGGCCCCTGCAGGGTGCAAGAGCAGGTTGCCTCAGGATGCAGCACGGCTACGGCTGCGCAGTGCTCCCCGTGGCCGTTCCACCCTGCGCTACGTAGGCACACACAGCTGAGGGAAACGCTTCCTACCAGCAACACCTCAAAATGGGAGTCTGCACATACCTGCGCCGCGACAACGGCGGGGTCTGCAGAGAAGGTTTGGTATTTGAAGGGGATGCGGACGGTCTCGTTGGGGCGCAGGTAGACCTGAGGCCTGAGGTCATCACGGAGGTGGAACATCTCCTCCTCCACTGGTGTAACGCTCTTGGTCAGTTCCTTGAAGTGGCGCCACTCTCTCGGGTCCAGTATGACACTGAGAATGAGCGGCAGAGATGCTGGTGAGCACTGGTCGGGAGCTGGTGCCACCCCCCTGTCTCCCTATACACGTAAAGGGAGACCCCCACTTCAGCCCCACCTGAGCTCCGGGTGGACGACCTCGATGGTCACAGTGTGCTGGACGCCGTAGGGGTTCTTCAAGGTGAACTCAAAGAACTCAGCAGTCCCCAGCACGGCGTGCACGGTGTGGGTGGCGGTGATGGCCTGGCTGAGCACCCGGGAGATGCTCTCGCCCTTGACGTGCTCCCGGTAGGCTTCGATGATCTGCAGCTCCCGCACGTGCCGGGCACGCTGCTCCTGCCAGCCCTGCCAGGAGGGAGGGGACCATAAGCATGGGGCCACCGTGGCATCCCCGGCCCATGATGCCCCTCTCCTCACCGAGAGCTGGGGTGTCTTCCCGCCGCTGGCATCTTCCTGCTGCCGCACCAGCGCCATGCGCCGCAGCTTGCGCCGGCGGGCAGCCGTGGCCTCCCCAGGGACAGCCGGGGGGGCCATCCTTGCCTCCGGCCGGGGGCTGCACAGCGCAGCCGCCAGCTCGCCGTCCACCTCAGCCAGCCTCCGTGCCCGTGACACCCGCCTGCCTGCGGGGACAGCACCGTGGCACCAGCGTGGCACCCCCACTAGTGGGGCCCGAGGGTCCCCGTGATGCCGCAAGGCTGGAAGGGGAGCGCTGGAGGGGGCAGCCACCCCACAGTGGGGGGCACAGCGCCGGCACCACGGCAGCAGAGACCTTGCCAACCCAAACCCAAGCGGAGGGACAAGCCGAGCCTCAGCCCAGCAGGACTCACCACCGGTGGCGTTGAGGGAGAGGCAGTTGCCGGCCGGGATGCTGCTGGCGCCATCCGGCACAGGCACCAGGCGGGAGCGGGATGGCAGCGGTGACGGCAGCTGCCCCGGAGTCTCCTCACACGGGCGGCCTGCCAGGAGCAGAGAAGGGGGTGAGCAGAAACTATCTGCTTTTCATCATTATAAAATCTACTGCAAATTTTTATCCCCACTGCAGCTCCTTACAGACAATTTAACAAAGCAGGAGCAAAAATCTGGTTGCTAACGACACTCTGCGATCCCTACGGCGCTCCCCCCAGAGCCTGTTGCTGTTGCCACCACACAGCCGTCCGCCCAGAGACAGAGCAGCATGAAAGGCACAGCGCAATCCCGAGCAATTCACCGCCGAGCACCTAAACCAGCTCTGGATTTCATTTCTGCGTTCTCCATCCCTGGGCTGCGGTGCTGCCGCCAGCACAGACACGCGCCGCTGCATCTCCCTGCTGCTGCTGCTGCCACTCGTGCTCCCACCAAGGCTGTGCCCAGCAGCGCCGGACAAGGCTGAAAACCCACCGGTATTTACTCGGCCGAGAAATCCGTCCCCATCCTTCGGGCAGGGGCACCAACCTTTTCAATACTGCTTTTAACCACAGTATTTTGAACTTTAAAAAAAGAGGCCAGGGAAAAAAAAACCCCAATCAAAGGGCAGTGGTGTCGTGGTGCAGCGACTCTGGTTCCTCTCTCCTTCCTTGTGCCAGTTGTGAGTTAAACCTCTCCCTGGGTTGTGAATCTCAGATTCTCCTTCCCAGGAGCTTATCGTCCCCTTGCAGGCAAAGTATGGAAACGATGATTTAAGATATCTTATAATGGAGCTTAATCTTTCTTCTGAAGGTAAGATTTTAAAACCTGGAGTCACTGCACATTTATAGGATGGGAAATTAAATATATAAAATAGAAGCACCCAGCAGGTTCTGGGAAGAATAACGTTCTTACAAGCGTGGTTTTCTTTCGGGTATAGCCCTGTGTGAGCTGCCCGTCTCTCCCGCAGCCCCGTGCTGCTTGCTAGCACCTAACCGCACGGTGCCGTCCCTGCACCGCTGGCATCCCCACCGCCTTGCGCCAGCATTTCCAGCCGAGCAGGAAGGGACCGCAAGCACAACCAGGAGCCGCATGCCTCTGCCCGCAGCCCAGCTGGTGCCGCAGGGAGCCGGTGCCGGGACAGGGGCTCCGAGCGGCACCAGAGGTACGTGGCGAGGGGCGCGTGCCGCGAGGCACCGGTGCTGGCACCCAAGCCTTTTGGCCACGTCAGCAGCAGGCTCTTACCAATGTTGGCCAGGCAGAGGTGGAGGCGGCCCCTCACCACCACATGGACACCGAGGGGCCGCAGGGCACCGTGCCGCAGCGCCTCCCGGCCCATCACCGTCACGTCCGGCTCGTACTCGGTCGTGGCCACCTCCAGCTCGTGGTGGGTCCTGACGGCTGCTCGGCCCTGGCGCAGCAGGGGCTGGGGACAAGGCAAGGACAGGAGAGGGGTAATGAGTTACTGGGGAGCCCGGTCTGGGTAAGGACGTCTCTGTCTGTCCTAGGTCAGCGGGGTTTAGCCCTAGAACACTGCAGGAGTTCCAGGGAAGGGGAAGGAAGTTAACGTTTTGCCATCACTTTTGAGGAAAAGATGACAAATCCCGCAATTAGGGGCTTGCCAGGCTGACATGGGTCTCGGCTACACAGAGGGGCTGACAGCAGCTCGATTACTAAAGACAGGAGGGTAACGCAACAGCATCGCAACACAGGACCAAAGGAAAAGTCAGGCTCTTCCTTAACGCTCCTGCACGCTAAGCAGGGGGTCTCCTTCATCGTTAGTACTCCCGAGGGCTTAAGGGGAGAGACCTTCAATGTAACCAATACCTCCAGTTTGATGGCAGCGGACCCAACGAGGAGCAGGGAGTCCCCATCCCAGACGTCAATCTGGAGGCTGTGCTCGGCCAGGTACCGCACAAACCAGCGCTGCTCCCCAGGTCGCAGGAAAGCGGGATCCACCATGTACTTCAGCTGCAAGCCCGGCGGTCCTGCGAGACACGCGGCATTGTCATGGAAATGGAGCTTCTGCCAGCTCCAACACATCAGCTGGGACAGGGACACTCTTCTGCTCCAGAGAAGCGTGCCTGCTCGGACACCCCCTCCCCTCCACTTATCAAACCCATCGGTCAATTAGTAAAGTCCAAGGCCCCCCAGGACTGGCAATCTCCCACAGAAACACTCCGTCTGTACAGATCCCCTCTCACTTCCATTAACAGCTCCGTGTGGAGAAGGAGATTCATCAGCCACAAGTGCTTGGTGTCTCTTGGGACCAGAATTTAATAAGACACAGAAAGAAATAAAGAAAAGCGTTCAGCTGGGCAGACCAGAGCCGCTCACTCCAGGCGCTGCGCTCTCACGCGTTGCCTTTCTTTCCAAAGGCACTTAGCTGCAGCAGGAGCCGGCTGCCTCGACGTGCAAATCGTGCCACCAACACTTACCAGTGTTTTACTTCCTTTACATGTTGGACATTTTGAACGTTTTTCATGATAAGCCACGCAAACTAGCGAAGGGTTGCCATTAAAGCAGACACCAGCTTGTTCCTCAGCCCAGAAGCAAGCCCAAATCTGACTGATGGAAGAGGAGCAGCCGCGCGAGGGTGCCAAAACTGGAGCTTACCAGTGCCAAGGGTTCCGTCCTTGTTCACCCGGACAAGGAGCTGCGCTGGCACAGCCGCCCCGGCCGCCGGCCCCCCGTCTGTGCTGACCAGCTGCAGCCGCGACGTGGTGACCGGCGGGAAACGGTAGAACTGGAAGGTGAGGAAGACAGTCCTCGGCCACGTCCCCTCCGCGCCGTCCCGGGCGTCCCTTGAGGGAGAGAGCAGGGTTCAGGTTAGCTCATGGTGCAGCGCTACCTCCCCATCACAAGCTCCTCGTGCGTTTGGCACGCACAGAGAGGCGGAAGAACAAGAGAAGATCAGCAGCATCACAAGTATTTGGACTTCTCTGAAGACAGCAGGCATATGGTTTGCCTTGGCTTTCCAAAAAACTTCATAATTCCAGCTGTCTCCCACCATATGCTGCAACGGAGGAGCCCAGCAAAGGCAGCGTTTTACCTTCGCACAGCACATTGACATCCACGGAAAAAAACACAAGTGGGGCCTTATCCAGCCAAACCCACCCCCACAGATGCCAGCTTTCTCAACTCCGTATGCGTTTATGGAGACACCCTGCATTAACTACCTTTGACACCACACTGTGGCTAATGGATACAACAAAAAAAAAAATTGGAATATGATTTAAGAATGCCTGGAAAGGACAAGGGCATCACTGTAAAACCCTCCAGGTCTTTGCCTCCAGGGCAAGCGCTGGAAGAAGCGGCACCTTTGCCAGGACTTCTGCTCAAGCAGGGAAGCATGTTGGGGGATTTTGGGAAAGGACTCTCCCCGAGGAGGCCGCTGGGATCTGCCTGCAGAAGGCACCACAAAGAGCTGCCATCCCACCTGCCAAAAGCCAGGAACTGCAGGATTATTTCGTTGCCTTGCAGAGGGTCGGCTTCCTCCAGCCGCAGGCTGAAAGTCGCTGGGTCTGCCGGCTCCGAGATTTCCACCGGCTCCTGGTTGTGGTCCAGGATCTCCGGGAAGCCGGCGGTGTGCAGGCGCGCCAGGGAGGCACGGGAGAGCTGCGTGCGGGAACTGATGGAGAAATGGGGGTGAGCCGTGCGGAAGCGGCCACAGAGGACCCCCATGAGCTCGGCAATGGGGGCACACGAGCCCCGGGGAGGGCAGCTGAGCATCACCTGCCTGCCTGCAGCCCCACGGCGGCGATGGGCACCTGCAGCGGGGCGAAGGGCAGCGCCCGCAGCTGGTCATCAGCGCAGGACTCCGGGTCCGGTGAGCCGAGGTCAGCCTCCAGGTGGGTGATCCCCCCATCCTGCCAAGGGCCACGGCCGCGTGGCACCGGGGACCGGCCCCTGCCCCGCGGCGGGACCGACAGCTGAGACACCGACAGCTGGGGGGAGAGTGGCAAGCGTGAGCGCTCACAGCGCTGCGCCGGGGGAGCAGCCCCCCGAGGCAGCCCGCCCTGCCCCGGGGACCCCCGCGGTTAGACAGGCCCACAGCCCCCCCTCGCTGAAGCGGCTCAGATGCCGCATGCTCCAGCATCACCGCTCTGCCAAGAAGCGGCACAGCCCAGCTGCCCGTGGGTTCGCACCTCTGCTTCCTATTTAGCTGCTGCACTTTCCCTGGCAAGGGGAGGGATGAGAACATACAGCAGGAAGATCAAACCGCTTAATGCGGTCTTATGAAGCATTTCATTTCATCAAAAATATTTGTGTGCATTGATCCCTGCATCAAGATATAAAAAAGCATAAAGAGGGATCTCTGTATTCATAGCTCTCCTTAAATCCCAGTAGCTCCACACGAAGAAACCATGCGTCACTGTCAGCACGTATCGGGGACAATAGCACCCAGCAAATCTGGGCTGTCAAAAACCAGAACTGCCCTGACAAATACATTTGGGGTGTTAAAAGTGCTCAGGGAACCTTGCCCCACACGTTATAGGCAGGACCCATTTTGCTGCCCCGGAGGAGGTGGATTTGAGCAGGATGCTCGGTGCCTCTTGGCCGCAGCAGCCAGGAAAACTGGCAGAAGAGGGGACCGGGAGCACATCCTCAGCGCATGGGCCATCCCCCCGGGAACACGGCTGCCCACCACCCGTGTCCCCTGGCATGGACGGCACTTACCCCCGGTCCCCGCGGGGAGGCCGCCATTCGCAGCGGGGCCGGCGAACCTGCGGAGAGGGACAGGAGAGATGCTCTACCAGAGCTGTCACCCCTGGGCCCCGCCACTGCGGCTGCGCCCTCTGCCACCGAGCCCCCTCCAACCTCCTGCTGACCGTCTTACTTTTTGGGGGTGGGACCAGCTGATCGAGATGCCTTACTATCTCTCAACCACTTATTTTTCTAATAAGACTGTTGCTTTGGGCAGGGGTGGGGGAAATGTAGCACGTCTCCAGATCCATCCATTATTCTCCTGGGATTTAGGCTAACTCTGCCGTAAAAGGCAGCTCCTCCGTCCCCAGACGGTGCCGCGGTTCCCCTACAGCCATGAGGCGCTGCCTAAGTAGGATGCTTAATGAGACGTGAAAGTTTTAGGATACTTAAGGTTTTCGTCGCTCCTCTGTTATTTCTTGTCACTCCCTTCATCTGTTCGTGCCCCGAAACGGTACGAGCTTTATCATGTTTATATTTGGCTGCTCGGCTCGCGTGCTGGCACAGCTGAGCTCGCTGTGCTGCGGAGCCGCGGGTCCTTCAGAGCAGACCAGGGGCACAGATGTTCTCTCTCTGCATCCACGTGATGCTGAGACCTTATTTTGCTTTCACCACCACATATATTCCAGCTATTTCACGCTGTCTGCTGTGCAAAGGAAACCACCTGTCTCCCTTACGTCTAAAATATTGGGGTTTTTCAGTTAGGATGGCTTTGGCCAGTGTTAAGGAGACGACGGACAGATCCATCAGCATCAGCTGAGCCGACAGAAGATGCACTTGGCCTCCCCTGGCCAAAAGGCCCAGATGGTGGCATGTTTTCCAATGGAGCTCTACAAAAAGTTAACTAAGCATTCTTCTCAACAGCTCGTGGTGCAGGCTGGCTCTCACGTGTGGCCATCTCATAATAGCTTCAGGACCACCGCCGCATTTCCCGAGCTCCCCCAGTGCTGCCAGCCCCCAGAGCCAGGGAAATGCCATGCAGCTCATCCCCCAGGATCGCCCTGCCAGGGCATCTCCCCTCGCTGGACACCCCACCGGTGCTCCAGCACGCTCTCCCCGAGCAGGAGCGTGCCAGCCCAGT
This sequence comes from Himantopus leucocephalus, assembly GCA_003993805.1. Classification (NCBI taxonomy): domain Eukaryota; kingdom Metazoa; phylum Chordata; class Aves; order Charadriiformes; family Recurvirostridae; genus Himantopus; species Himantopus leucocephalus. The sequence continues at coordinate 1,497,936 of RSEF01000021.1, read as the reverse complement.
GCTGGACTGGAAGCTCCCCGTCGGTGCACGCTTGCTTCTCCCTTCATCGCACTGCAGCTCTCAATGCCCTGACCGCCACCAGCTGAAGGGCGTCCAGGAAAACCTCTCAAGCAGCACCAGGAAGGTACCAGCAGCGATGCTGAGCAGAGCCTAACCCAGCACAGCCCCAGAACCACCAGACCCCTCTTTTTCACACCCGAAGATCTCTGCTCTAAAGCCCCTTACACCAGCAAACCCAGCGCCTCGCCAGCAGAAAGCCGGGACTTGCCGCAGCAAAGCCATGGTGCCACTGCCATCTCGTGGAAGACACAGCAGTACCGGAGCCGGCGTGGGAACGGGTGTCCACCGCACCGGGCATCGCCCCGACCCGCAGGCTGGCAGCTACCGGCTCACCAGAGGAGCTGGATAAGCCCATAAAACACACTTAAACACTGTGAGGTATCTGGAGCATCGCACCGAGCCCTGCACAGGGACTGGCGCAGGAGCGATGCTGCAGAGGAAAGGGAGCTTGCTTCCCACCGATGGCGAAAGGGGGGACCAGACAGAAACAAGCCAGAGAGGGTTTCCAGGAGCCCGGGGCATCGACTCAACTCCGTGCCTAAGCCCAAGCCAACGGCAGTTTTCTCTCTGCCTCCAACACACAGCAGACGGCCGCTGAAATCCCGACCGCCCGGCACCCAGCGCTATAGATAGAGGGCTGGATGCGTACGTGCACACATGTGTATGCAGCCTGGTTTCCCCCAGCGAGGCACTGGCACAGCCCGTGCACGATGATCGAACGTGTGCTGCTGTCACGCTCCCTGAGCAGCAGCACAACAAGATTATTATTTTTTTTCCTCAGTCTATAATTGATATCTCTCCTGTCCTCATGTCTGGAGGGATTCAGAGACCAGAGAGACCAGCAGTGGCACTGGCAGAGAGCAATGTGCTGCTGGTGCAGCCGCTGCGCCCGTCCGGCTGTTCTGGGCGTCGAGCATGGGAACCCAAACGCCGTCAGAGCGACCCAAAATGGGATTGGGCTGCTGCCATGCTGGAAGTCCCTGGGGATTTTGCCCGTGGCTCAGCACTACTACCACAGGGGAACTTCGCAAGTTAAAAAGCAAGAGCTGAATTCAACTCGACGGAAACTTGGTTCACTCCGGTAATTCATAAACTAGCTCACTGAAACTCAGTGAAGTCATGTTTTTTCTCCTGAGCAGACACCAGTGCCACACTCTATATTTTAAATGTCAGCAATCTGGAAAACACTCACTCAGCGATGGCGTAGGAGGCTTCTCCGACTCGTCCCTGTCTTTACGTAGGATCTCCGCAGCAGTTACAAGATGTTCTTCCGAATCAGTGGAGACATGGAATTGGACAGTCCCAGACTCCACGTGCTTCCCCTGAAATTGGAACTGAAACCCTTTCAGACAGCGTGCTACACGCAGCCTCCCTCGTACCTCCGAGACACGGTTCCCTTGCCCCGCAGCTGGAGAAACGGTGGTGCAAGCCGGCGGCAGAGCTAGCAAGGGGCCATGCTTTAATTTCTGACCAAATACCTCTGCCCTTGCAGAGACCCACACACAGAGACCTGCCAACTCCGCTACTGCCACCCAGTTTAAGGTGTCACTGAGCAAGTTCTGCAGACACCCACCCACCCACCCCCCCCTCCCTGCAGCAGAGCGCGACCCCTCCATCTTAGCACCACAGCGTGTTTTGGCCACCCCCTCGTGACTCCTTTGCCCCAGCCCAAACCTCCTTTTGCCGACAAACACTTGGGAGTGAGGTCTTTATCCTATGCACATGCATCTCAGAACAAACCAGCTCACGTCACGGCGGCCTCCCAGAAGTACCGCAATAACTGTGTTGACCACCTTCACAGTAGCTCAGCCTGCGCGTTTGCAGTAACTGAAGTCCGGCAGCCCCGGACACCACGCGCGCTATCAGCGCAGACGCTCGCTGGCAGGGGGTGGGGGGCTGTCGCCCTCCTCTTCCCATCCTTCTTCATGCACTCACACATTCCCGGAGCTTCCCCAGCACCTGGCACTTAAACAGGTTTTGGCAAAGAGCCTCTCTAACGGAGAGCCTGTGCACGCACCGGCAGCATCCCCGTGCACTCGCAGCGCCAAAGCAAGCCCTTACCTGGCGGGAGGTCCTGCCGCTTGGCGGGGTCTGGTACACCAAGGTTTGGCAGGGGCTGCGGTGGGCACCGCCGCGCAGGGGCAGGACCACGTCCGCCTCGCCGGAACCCAGGACAGGGCTCCAGACCGCCCAGCGCACCGAGCGCATGTCGGCCGCCTCGCTGCGGGCACTGCCGGGCAGGACCTGGGGGGGAACAGGGGGAGCACGGTGAGCGCCTGGCACCCCCGCCCCACCACCGGCACAGGGGAGCGGGCACTGCCGTACAGACACGGGCTCTGACCTCTCACAGAAAGCGCTCCCCTCCGCTTTCAGCCCATTCCAGAGACACTGCACTTTCCAGCACCTTATTTCTCTTTTTGCACCCATTTTTCCCCGCCACTGACCGCACTTTCTGCTCCCATCCCTTCGCAGGCTCTGAGGAGCACCAGGAATGCTTCTCCGACAGAGGGGGACACGTCGGTCCCAGGGAGGGGACGTGGGATTGCGAGACCTCTCCGTGAAAGAGCACTGAGCCAGCCTGTGCAGTGTCGAGGTTTGCTTCTCCCTCTGCCAGCAGCGCCGCAGGCAGAACCGGCACCTTCCTACCCCATTTCCCCTCCCCGAGGCCGACCACAAATCACGGCCACAAGCTGCAGGCAGGTACGAACCCCACTTTCCGCCTGTAAACCCCGCACCACCCTTCCCACACGGGTACTCTTTGGGTTTTCTCGCACACACCCAGCCCGTGGCTGACGTTTCTGCCCTTCCTGCAGGCTGCAGCTGCCGCACATCAGGCGCCCGCGCTCCAGCTGATCGCACCGCATCCCTTCACCGAGTTACACAAGGGACTACACCTCTAGGTTACGGGTCAGCATAGTACAACGCTGATATAATATATAAGCACAATACGATGCTTTTCAAAAGTCACAGGGGTTCCATCCCTCGTACATATTTAGCACTCGTAGGCTGAGGCAGACACCAGCACCCAGCCAGAGGGCTGTCACCCCCTCGCTCAACACCCGCATTAAGAGATGTATGTGTGACCCCCCACCCCGGCAGACAGAAAGGGCAGCGTAAAGGCTTCCACTTACCCGGGCGCGTCCACAGCCTCCCCTTAAACCGAAGGAGAGGCACAGAAGCAAACCGAGAGGTCTCTACCAGCGCCCACAATCACCCTCGCAGCCTGCTAATTATGGCACAGATGACGGAGCGATCAGCTCAGCAAGCAGCTTTGGGATTAACGGCTCTGCCCAAGGGCTGCACCACAGGGAACCGGCCAGCGCTCCCGGCACCCAGCACAGCCAAACAAATAGATCTGCGTCTGGGGTCCCAAAACTCCGCGAGTTCCAGCTTTCTAAAGGACTTAACCCACCACCTAGTTTCCAACGGCACCACTCAGCTTCTCCTGCCCCCGCCAATACCAACCCCCATTGCCCAGCCATATGTCCCACTTTATAAATACCCATTTTCCCCCCAGTTTTGCTCCAGACAGTTCTAAGGAGAGACGACACTTGCTGCATTTTCAATAAGCACCTTAGCAGGATGATTAGGGACTCCTAATGAACCCACCACCATCGATTCAGCCACGCTATGGGCTGACAGCTGGAATGGAAAGGATCTCTGGAGGGTTGGGAACTGCTCACTAAGCTGGGTTTAACCTGTGGAAAGGTTAAACTGAAATACATGTAAATGGGTGATAAGTAGGCGTTAGCGAGAGCAGTCTCTGCAGTCAATACAGAGACTTCTCCTGGCTTTAAGGTCCAGAGAACATCAGGCTGAAGCTCCCAGAAAAAACTCAGCTTTCAGGAAACAAAAAGGACCTGGGTGGTTAACATCTTTTCTGCATAAATGCTAAGTTCTAAAGAAAAGTCTTTTCTAAATTAAAAAAAGCTGAAATTTCCTGCAGTAGCTTGCCATAACACTATGGGACTGCTGCAGGCTACATTTCTTCATATACATGGTGGAGAAAGTAGCCACCTGTAATTAAAGTGATTCAATAAGCCCATTTGCAGGATATTTCTCGCAGCGCTGCAGAAAGCACCTGGACACTTTATGGGGCCATGCATCAGGCAGCACAGCCACGCCATGAGGAGCTGCTGTGCCCTGGGGGTGCGGGATGGCGAAACGGGGGCAGAGGATGGCATCAGGCAGCAGGGCTCGCTCCCCAACAGCGGATCTCCACTCTTCCATAAGGCACGCAGACGAGGTGCATGCACACTCAGCCCTACCTTCCCACCGGCTCTCCCCGAGCTGCAGATGACGTACTCCAGCTGGAAGCAGATCCCGAACGCCGGGTGAGGGACCATTTCGCTCAGGTGGATGCGGCTCCTCAGGACCAGGGCTTGACCTGCACCCCTGCGCCGGGATGGAGAAGCGGCTGTGGGCAGCACCCGAGGCAGGAGGGAAGCGGCACTGGCAGTGGAGGGTCTCCCCCTTACCTGGCTCCGGAGCCGGGCACCCCCGGGCAGCCGCCCCGCGCCACCTCCTCCTCCGGCACCAGCACGGCCACCTGTGGCGCCTGGACGAAGCGCAGGCCATTGTGGACGCCGACGTGCAGTCGCCGCTCCCGAACCACCACCCCATCGCCGTCCGGCGCAGCGTTAGCCTGCGACAGGCAAGTTTTCCAGCTCAGGCAGTGAGGCAGCACAGCATCCCTCCCTGCACCGCCCGCAGCCAGGAAAATTTAGGCAATCCATCAGAAACTCAAAAAAAAAGGACCCATCCCCTCAGGTGGCTGATAGATATTAAAATCTTTCATCTTTATGGCAGAGTTGGTGCAAATCTGGCCAATAAATAAGGACTTGGCCAGCAGTGCTTACCACACACCAAGGACTGCCGTTCCCAAAGAGATGTACTCAGCATGCACTGCATCTTATCTTTGCTTTTTCTATGGCAGAGCAAACCCAAATTCTGTTTATTAGTGTCTGGATGTTCGAAACAAAGCCCACACAGAGCACCCGTGTGTTAATCCAGCAGTAAAGCAAGCAAAAGGCTTGCACAGACAAAAAAAAAAAAGAAAAAAAAAATCGGAGACTCCAAGCAAAACAAATACATGAGTGCCATATATCTGAATGTTTCCACTCCACCCAAAACCAAAGTGCCGACATTACTGCTTGTGCACTGCGCTCTCCCCCGCCATAACCGCATCGGCAGTACCTGCAGTAAGCGATCGCTGTTCAGTAAGTCCAGCAGCTCTTCCTCGAATTCCTCCAGGGAAGGGTACAGCCGGACAGACAGCCTCTCCAGGTAGCAGGTGACCGGCTTCATCAGCTGGGGTTTCTGCAAGCAGTCACCTGAAAAGACAAGGTGGTGGCCACAGGTCACACTGCGGCCGAGGGGGGACACCGCTGGGAATGCAGGGGCGCCCGCAGCCGGACCCGAGCCAAAAGCAGCACCGGGGAGAGGTCGTGGTCGTGTGCGGGATCCCCAACTTCCCCGGCACCATACAGGTCTTTACACCCAGGAGACACCCAGAAATACCCAACGCCTTTGGTGCCAACGGACGCAGTCTGCTTAGTTAATACAGGCACCGCCACCACCGGGCTGAGGTGCCCTGCCGTGCAAGATGCTGGCTCCCCCCTCTCCTGCTTTCAAGCGTAGTGTCAGCAGCTCCGGGGACTCGGCTGCTTTGGAGACCTCGCTCAGCTGTAACACGAACAGTTACAACCCCCAAAACGGTCAGCAGGAGGGCTTTCCAGGCAGCAAGCTGAGGAATAATTCAGCTGCAGAACCGAGAGTACTTTTTACCCTCTGAATCTTCAGATCACGTAATATTAATTGCAGCAGCTCAAACGGCAAGGCTGCTACCCACAGGGAAAGATTAACGAGGGCTGAGCACGCGAGAGCTCGTCCCCCCCGAACCTGCCAGACCCGCAGCGATCCTCAGCCCCACCACCGAGGAGGACTTTAAACAAGCTGCGAGGGCTTCTCCTAAGACTCCGCTGAACCACTGTAATTAAACCAACCATCACTTATCCCTAGCAGCTTCCCAGAAGCAAAGCAATTAACAGAAGGAGAACAGAGCAAAGCCATTTTGACATCTTTCAGGCTGAGCCATGAACGAAGGGCTGCGGCCCCGCCGGCCCGTGCAGGGGGACATGCTCTTGCCAAGGGGCAGTGCCGCAGAGAACCCGTCGGCGCTCCCAGGAACCCCACGCCAGCGCCCTGCCCGCAGCCTCCCCGGGGACCTGCCGCCTTCAGCAGGAGCGGTGCAGGCAGCAGGGAAAGGGAAGGAGCCCTTACTCGCATCTCCATGCGCCGGCAGCAAGCCAGGAACGGTCTGCAGCCCAGACGTCAGAAGGTTTTCGGGAAGAAGGTGAAATATTGTCTCCAGGGGCTGATGGGGCTTCAGGGCGTACTGCACGTGGCTCTTCTCCATGACCGTCAGGTACTTGTTCTCTGAAGAAAAGAAAGCATCCCAAAATGACCAAAGTGGGGGCGGGGCGACAGCTTTGCAATGCCACTGTTGAAGAAATTCTCCACAAACGCACGTGTTGGGAGCAAAGGAAAACCTGGGTTCGCCCAGCCAGGCTTTTCCCAGCTGGCAGTAAGACACGTCTGCTGAGCACTACCAGGGCACGGACCACGCATCGCATCGACCTGACACGATACTCATTTGGGTAAGAGAGGCCACCAAGAAAGGAGCGAGATGCAGGGCCTTGCTTACTTTCCACAGGGTCCTGGAAGTGCGGGTGCAGTAAGGCACGTGGCGTCCCGTGGTACAGCTTCAGTCTGAAAGCAAAGAGCACACGTGCAATGGTCAGCAAATCCACACTGAAGCACGTCTTCATCTTCCGCAATGCCTCTGCTCAACAGTAAGAAACCACCTTCATACTCTCTACCCGCAGGACGTACCCTGTCCTTCAGGGACAGGACAGGCACCACCTACAAACCCGTCGCTGCTTCCCCAGCAGTGAAGAATTCCAGGTTTCTAAAAGCTCGTGTTGTTTCTGCAGCCCCAGCACCACACTTTCTCCCCCCAAAGCAGCCATGCACATTGCCACCTCAATTCCTGGCACGTGGCAGAGGAGGGGACCTACACTCTGTCCTCGGTGGATGGTTCCGTCGCCTCCGACCCGCTGCTGAAGAGAGGGATGAGTCCAAAGCCACAGGAGAGATGCTGAGATGCCCCATCCCCTTTCCCAACCGTTGTCACCACTTCCACGACGGCGGTGATGCCAGGGTGGTTCAAGGAGGTGTGGAAGTAAACGGTCTGGGATGGGAAAGGAGAGAGAGGGTATTTCAGAGCTGGTGGCAGCAGCTGCAGCCAGAGCAATACCTGTCGCATTTGGACAGCCAGCAGTGCAACCAGAACATCCAGTAAAACTTCCAGACAGCGGTTCATGGCAAGTGACCTGCGGCACCGCTCAGAAGTCTCAACCTCCTTAAATCTCAAACATCATTAACTTTTTTTTCCCCCCCTTTTTTATCTTGCTAACCCGTTTTCCAGCACGACTTGCAGGCTGCAGACCCCGTAAGAGCGGGGCTTCAACGCACCCCTGACCTACGGTATTACAGCAAGCGCCGCACTAGGAGAGCCAAAGGAGCTGGAAACTCTCCTGCCGTAGGGAGGGGAGAGAGGGGTGGCGCAGACCTGGGGGCAGAAGGGGACGGGACACAGGTCACCTCCCCAGCACAGGATTTAAAGCCAGGTTAATCTTTCTATTAAAAACTCATTACTGCAGTGTCCCAGGGAAAACGTTTACTGTAATCACAGGCTGTCAGGAAAGGATAACAGAGAGAGACATTACCACACCAACCCAGGGAAATAAATCGTTATTCTATTATCTTTTATTGCAAAACGTTGAAATAATGACCACCGGCTGCAGACCGATGCCTCGCCTTGCAAAGCCAGAGAGCCCTTAAAGTGGATCCCTTGTGAAACCCAGCTCGCCGTTCCCTCCAGGAACACTAACAGCGGTTTGCGACAGCGTGTTCTCTCCCCTAAACCCTGTGAGGATGATGCAGGGCAAATCCTGCCGGCAGAGTCACCTTCAGCTGCCACAGGCGTGCAGACCCCCTCCATCCACGGGGGGATGCGATACCACGGGGGGATGCGATACCACGGGGCGGCTCTCCAGCCGCCAGCAGCATCTCCTGCACGCGGAGCAGTGCCTCTCCTCCTTCCCTCCCCTTGCACAAATCGACTGCCTCTGTACCTGAACCCTTTGCAACACTAAACTGATTAACACCATGGAGTTAGAAGATCCCAGTGCTCAGACATGATGGCAGCACCATGTTTTTCTCGCCACAGCACTCTGACATTGTTTTTTCTCCATCCCTCTTCAAAATAGCAGGGGTCGGCCAGTGAAAGAAATGCACACGTCAGCGCCCCTCAGGTACTGCTACTGATTTAAATAAATGAAGGAGCGTGGCTCTAATCAGTGCTACATTTCATCCACAGCACACAGCACTAGAAGAGGTGGAAGCAAAAGTTTAATTGGAAAACGTGACATCTCGCCTGTCGTTCACGCTACGGGGCAGCAGGATCTCCCCAGTAAGGGGGCACCCCGCTTTGCCAGTATCAGCAGCGGATGGAAACACAGCTTCAGGCAAGTTTGGTTTCCAGGTAAGGAGAGAAAAGTGCTGTGCCGGAGGGCAGGCGGCTGCTCCTTCTCTTCCTTCCCACTTGTGAAGAAACACTGCTCTCTGCCGCCGGCTCCGAACACAGCAGGCGGCACACGGTGGCACACCGCCACTCCCACGCCGTCGCCCAGCCCCAGAGGTAGCCCAAGACCCCAATTTCCCCATTCCAATAAACCGTGCAGAAAAGCTTAGTAATCGTGCAGCATCTGGGGTGTGCCCTGGGCAACGGATCGGGAAGGACTGGAAGGGAAAAGGGTTTGCTGCTGCCGTCTGCCTGCGTGCAGGAGAACAAACCGCCGCAGAGAAGGCTCAGCAGCAGCCGACCCATCACAGGCCAGAGCCCGTGCACAATGAGGACTTGCTGCTTTAAAAGGCTCCCGGCTACGGCGAGCTGATGGCACGCTCCCGGAGCTCTCTGAGCTCCACTTGCACCAGACTGACGGAAGAAACCAGCACCAAAGGAGAGTGGTTCCAGGCTGAACTCGAGCAAAGACATCTGTCCCCTTCACGCATTACAAACCTCCCTTCTTGGACTTGACCCAGCCGGCACGGACGCTCCCCTGCCCGCCCGCAGCCCCCCGGCACCCTACCTCGTTGAAAGCCGCCCTGGTCGGGCGCGGCGGGGCGGCGCGGGCAGCTCGTCGAACGCTCCTCCACGTCCTCCCAAAGAAGTGGTGGTAGGTGGCGTCGAAAAGGGAGAGGCGCAGCTGGTACTCAGCTCCCTGCAAGGCACAACAGGACGGGAGGCACCGGCGTTCCGGCCTGCTCAGGGACACGCCAGTTCAGCGGCCCCAGACTGCAGAGAACACACTTCAGTAAGAGAGGACGAGTCATTCCCATTTTCCAGTCAGTGCCCAAATCAGGCACGCGGCCACGTACAGCTTCGTGCGTCGCTGGAGAACCGTACTGAAAGCCACAGGTCGAACAAGCAAAGCAAAAGAGGGAAATCTGAATATTAAGCATATAATAAAGGGGCAGCAGACTTTTAAAGTGTTACCAGGGATTTTAATTTTCAAATGCTTACCTAAATTAAAAGCTTACAAAAATTAAATTAAAAATTAACTAAATGCTAACTCGGATTTGCGGGTGAAAACGCATGGGATTGAGACACGGCTCTGATTTGCGTTTCCGGGAGATTTACAGTTAGTTCCCCCCAAAACAAGCAACGTTGTCTCGAAAACCTCCACCTTCGCGGGCTCCGGCCCCCGAACCCGGCGGGTCCCGGCGGCGCCGCGGGACGGCGGCGGGCAGAAACCGAGGGCTGGGCCGAGAAGGCAGCGCCGGGCTCTCCCCCGCGGGGCCGAGCCCCCCCTACCTGGGCGAGGGCAGCCCCCTCCAGGTGCTTCAGGACACAGCGGAAAGCGGCGGAGCCCGGCGGGCGCGCCCGGCGGCGCTGGCGGTGCGGCGGGACAGCGCGGTGCTGCCGGAACGCCCGTTCCCACTCGCCCATGTCGCTCCCCCGACGGCCGCCGCTCCCTCCCGGCGTGGGGCTACGGGGAGCGCTCGCCTGGCAAGCGGAGGAGGGAAAGGCACGCTGCGGGAACGCGCCCCGGAGCCGCCGAGGGGGACGACCCCGACGGGGCACGTCCCGAAGGGCTCCGGGGCCCCGCGGCACCCGCGCGGCGACGCGGCGGCCCTCCCGCGGGAGGGGGGGCGGCTCAGCGGGGCGCCCCCGCGGGGCCACCGGCGCGGCTGGAGGGGCCACCACCGCTCCCCCCAGGGTACGGAGAGCCGCCGCCGCCGCCCCGCCCGGCCGACCTACGGGCCCACCGGCCCGCCGCCCTGCTGCCCCCCCCCCCGGCCCGCCCCTCCCGTACCACCAGACCCGTATACTCACGTGCACGTGCGCATGCAGAGGCCCATACACGTACGTCCGTGTATGCACAGACACACGTGCACGCGCGCAGACACACACCCGCTGCGACCCGCACCTCCCGCCGGACTGACCCCCCTCCCCCCCCCCCCCCCCCCCCCCCCCCCCCCCCCCCCCCCCCCCCCCCCCCCCCCCCCCCCCCCCCCCCCCCCCC
>RSEF01000021.1:1474035-1486938 GCA_003993805.1 Himantopus leucocephalus | reverse complement strand
GCCCCCCCCCCCCCCCCCCCGCGCGGATGGTCGCGCCCGGCTCAGCATCGGGTTACTAGGGCGATGGTGCCGCACCGCGGGGGGCGTGGCCTAGGCGCGGGGCCCGGCCTGCGTCGCAGCCAATGGAAGCGGCGCGGGAGCCCTCGTCATTTGCATGCGGCGGGAGAGGCGGGCGGCGCGGCCAATCGGCGGCGGGCGGGGCGGGGCGGGGCCTGCCCCCCACGAGGGCGCCGCGGCGGAGCGGTGGGGAGCGGCGGACGGCGGGCAGGTGCGGGGACGGCGGGGACGGGGACGGGACCGGCGGGGGGGCGATGGCGATGGCGATGGGGAGGGCGGTGGCGATGGCGGGGGCGATGGGGGCGATGGCGGAGCCGGGCACGGCCGCGGGCGGAGCTGCGGTAAGGCCACGCCGCCGCCCGCCCGTCCCCGGTGTCATCCGGTAACGTCTCGTAGCCCGGGAGCGGCGGGGGCGGGGGGGTGGGGGGGGCTGCGCGGGGCAGCCGGTGCCCCTTTCCCGCGGAGGGTCGGCTGCGCCCCGGACACCCTCCCAGCGCTGCCGGGCGTTCTCGGGGGGCGGCCGGCGCAGGCGCGGTCCCGACGGCGCTCCGCGGGAACGGGGGGAGATGCTCGGGACGGGGGATGCGATGCTTGCCCCGGCCCCGGCGGCAGCCGGCCTCCGCCGGGCAGCCCCCTCCCGGGCAGCCCCCTCCGGGGCACTGCTCCTCCCGAAAAGCTGCAGGTTCGCGCACAGGCTCCGATTTTGTCCTTTCCCTGGCGCCGGGCAGCGCTTTGCTCATCCCCCGGTAACGGCGCCGCTCGCTACCGGTCACCTGGATGACCCCTCGCCCCGCCGCCAGCTGTCTGCCGAGGGGGTCCCTGTCCTCGGCCAAGGACCCCCGCTCCGAGCGGGGACGGTGGGTTCTGCCCACCCGTGTGTTCCCCGGCGCGGCAGTGCAGCCCGGGGGCGATGCTCCGGCTGCGGGCGGCCTGTGGCCCCTCGGCGTCGCACCGGGGACAGGCCGGGGGGCGAACCCCGGCGACACAACGTGCTGGCAAACGCGCAGGCAGGAGAACGCCAAAGTTGTTTTTTTCCCAAAACATCTTGCCCTGGTTTGTAATCGGAGCCGCTTGGCGCACAGCGGAGACAAAACCATCGTGTTTTCTACAGAAGATGGTGGCTTCGTTACCCGAAATGACACGTAGGGTCATTGGAAAGGAGGACCCCCTCCTGCGGACGCCCTGTCCTGCAGCCCAGCCGCTGCCAGCGCTTCCCTTGGCCTTTCCTTCAGCCGGGCCCTAAACTCGTGGGTTTCTTTGGCACAAGAGCCCCTCTCCAGCTTCTACTTTTTAAGGCTGTTTCCCTTGCCATGGGGGCATAGGTTCCACCGCCTGGTGGGGAAGCAAAGCTGCCACCGTGCTGGTGCTGGGGAGCACTCCCCAAACGGGACGGGGTTCACATCATTCCCCGTCTGTCGCACGCTGCTAGCGGAGCTGCCACGGTGGGGAAACTGGGGAACCTGCTGGGATCACCCCCCAGAGCGGTGCCGAGTGGGTTCGCATCAGTGCTGTCGCGGTTCAGAGTGGGCACCGTGCTTGCTGGCCCCGTCGCCAGCAGGACCGCACCGGGGGGACAGAGGAACTGGTAGGATGCTGCAGTGAAGCTAAGCGGGACTGAGCGGATGGAGAGGGACCAGGTTTTCCTAATTTATAAATGAAAGAAGTGCTGCGGCGCAATTCCCAGACCCTGACCCCTTTTTGCTGGCTTGGCCTCCGGTTTTCATGTTCATTCCAGCCACCGGCCGCATCGGTGGTGTTATCGCTGGAGGATTACAGTGCTGTGTTGCTGCTGGGGACCAGCGTGCTCCCATTATCGGGGTGTCTCCGAACCGCACTCTCCGGGGTGGGTTTTTTGCCCAAGATGGCCAAAAAGCAAAAGCCGATGAGAAGCGAAGGAAGACGGGTGGCTGTCCGGCAGGACGCGGCGGCTGGGCCAGCCCCAGTGCTGGGAGGGAGCCCCACAGCATCACCTGCAGACACCCTGATTTTATTTTCTAAGAAAAACACCCAGCATGATTTAAAGGCATCCAGTGATGGAAGTGTCCTGCTCCGGGCTCCCCACGGCTGCTGGACGAGCCTCCTCTCTCGCTCACCCACGCGTGCTGCCGGTGCCGGGCTGCGGCGCCGACACAGTTAAGGCACCGGCGGGATGGGGAGCCGGGCTGCACGCCACGGCTGCACGCCACGGCAGAGCCAAACTTGCCGAGTCAGGATGTGAGAGCAGCAGGGACCGCTCTGCAGCATCCCTGGGTGCTGCCGCATCCCGGGCTGCCGAAGGCTCAGCCTCCCTCCTCTGCCGGACGCTTTTTCCCAGGGACGGAGCAGGAATGGGGTAGGAATTGGCACCTGCTGGGTTTGCCTCCAGCTGTCACGGCTGCTCGGCACCAGCACCGGCGCCGCTTCCCGGAACCTGCAGAGCCTCCAGCTCTGCCGGCAGCTGAGGGGGGGTATTTCATTTTTTTTGCTTCCTGACTGCACATCTCCGTTAGAGCACCGGAGCCAGGTAGGTGGGGTGCTGGGGGGGGGGGTCAGCACTGCCATGGCAGTGGCTCGGCCATGCGTGGCGGAGAGCTTGCCCACGGGCTCGCTGGGAAGGGGCGCGAGCTGCTGGTGCTGCACAGCGGGGACCCGCGGGTGCTCGGCAGCCTGACAGACCCCGTTACTTTCGTGCTGGTGTACGTGACGGCAAAGCAGGAATAACCCCATCTGACGTGTTGCGCATGGTTTTGGGCTGTGTCATTGACTCGGGGAGCCGCACGGCGCCGGGTGCCTGCGCTTCAGTGCGATCTCGGGCGACCTCACGTGTCACAGCTCAATCCCCAACGCCTGCCGCGTTCGTTGTCTTAATGATCGGTTTGTAAACACGTCCAAGCCCACGGGCCGCGATGGCAGACGGGGGGAAGGCTGCTCTGCAGCAGAGGCTTCCCCAGGCAGAGGGAAGGGGCAGGGCTGCTGCTCTGCGCATCCCTGCAGCGCCGGGGCTGCAGCGGGGGGGGCACGGCACCCAGCGCGGGGCACCAACAGAGGGGTGACGGCAGGAGGCACCAGGTCAAAAGCCATTATTTGCAAGGCAGAGCAGGGCAGTGTAGGTAATTGTGCTAAAGTCACCTTTCCTGTGGTGGGTTTTTTTTTGGGGGGGGGGGGGGGGGTAAAGCCTATGGACTACTCCNAGGGTGCTGTTTGCAAACCTGGTAGCACAGGGGCACAAATAGGGGGACAGGGACCCCGAGTGGGGAGATGCTCAGCACCGTCTCCCCTGCATCCCTCGCGTGAGCAGCTGGGAGGGACGCAGGGGTGCCCGGGGCAGGGATCCCACAGCTCCCCCAGCCCAGTGCCTCACCCACAGGGGCTCAGGCTCATCAGTAGGTGCAGAGGCTTCGTCTGTATATTCAAATTAATTCCGTGTGCAGTTTCACCTCCCCTTGCTCTGACAGCAGCGTGTTTGGGAGGCTGCGGTCTGCAGAGCATCCCCAGGGCTGGCCCAGCAGAGCTTTGGCTCCTGGGGGCTTCCCGGCCATAAATCCTCCCAGTGTCTCAGTGCCTGCGCTCTCCTGCCCCGTCGTGCTGGCCGGGGATGGGGATGGAGAGGGAGCCTGGTGCGACACAAGCTTTTGGGGCACCCTTGCACCCACGTCCCAGGCGCATGCTGCAGAAGAAAACACTTTTATTCCTTTTCTGTGCATCGCTCTGCAGAAACTCCTGCAGTCACAGACTCACGGGGCAGGAGTGGTCTTGGGGAAGCACCAAAGTGCCGGCACGAAGGGAACCGGGCGTTCAGCAGCGCCTTTGGCTCAGAGGACCCGGAGGTGCGGGTTGGCCCCAGGGGCTGGGATGCTCCGGCTCCTCGGGATGCAGAACCCTGCCCCGTGTGCCGGCGGTCCAGCGGTGCTTCCCAGCAAAGTTCCTCAAATGCTGCCGGAGACTTCCCAGCCACCGGGCTCGGTCCCCCCAGCATTACCACGAAGTGATGGATGAGGGGTATCGGGTCCTGCTGAAAATTGCGGAGGGCTGAGCTCATCGCAGAGCTGAGCTCATCGCACCACGGATCCCCAGGGTGTGTAAACAGAGCCAGCCCTAAGCCCTGCAATAAGTTTGTGTCTCGGCTTGTGGCAGTGCAGGCAAAGAAGCCACACGGCAGCCCCCACTGCGGCTGGGGCAGGGGGGGGTCCGGCCATCCCTCCTGCAGGCGTCCCCCCAGCTCGCTTCAGCTTCATTATACCGCCGCTGATTAAGTGACGCTGAGTGCGCATGAAGTGACTTGCAGGAGCATGTAAGGACGATGGCTGCTGTTACCCTGCGTTGGTGCAGGCAGCTGCCTGCTGCCAGGCGAGGGCCGCAGGGAGCAGCAAAGGTGACACGAGCAGCGCCTGGGAGAAGCCGGGGGCGGTCGCGATGGCTTTGGGGGCTCAGCAGGGTCCTGCTCGGGGCACGCAGTGCAATGGTCCAGGGCCACAGGGGAGCGGCTCCCTCCTGCTCTCTCAAAAATAAACCCAGCGGTATTGAGCCTGCCTGATCTCCAGCTCTGGCGCGGCTGCGGCCAAAGGGAAACGCGTTTCTGCGGCGCTCAGGGGAGCAGGGAGGTGGGGCGCTGCACTGGGGGCTGCAGTGGGGCTGCAGCAGGGCCGGGGGCCGCAGTGGGGCCAGGGGCTGCGGTGGGCGGGCAGGCGGCTCTGCAGGGACGGGCTCGGCTGCCGCAGCCGCTGCCATTGGGCCGCGTGGGCTGCAGGGGCTGCGCCGGGATGCAGGCACGCCGGGCCAGGATGCTGGGGGGATGAGGGATGCGGGATGCAGACACGCTGGGCCAGGATGCTGGAGGGATGCAGGGTGCGGGATGCGGGAGGGATGCAGGATGCAGGCACACCCGGCCAAGATGCTGGAGGGATGAGAGATGCGGGATGCAGGCATGCTGGGCTAGGATTATGGAGGGATGCAGGATGCTGGAGGGATGCAGGATGCAGGCACACTGTGCTGGGATGCGGGAGGGATGCAGGATGTGGGAGAGATGCAGGATGCAGGTATGCCCTGCTGGGATGCAGGCAGGATGCAATATGCAGGCACGCCGTGCTGGAATGCAGGGGGCATGCAGGATGCAGGCAGGCCGTGCCAGGATGCAGGCAGGACGCCTGCCAGGACATGAGCATGCTGTGCAAGGCCACGTTCCCGCTGTGCCCAGGGCTGCCGGGGAAGGAGCCCAGAGATCTCTCAGTCCCTGTCTGGGGAAAAAAAGCAGCTCCTGACCCGCAGCATTTCACAGGCCTAAAGAAAGATAGGTTAAATTTAAAACTGAGCTCTGGTTTTGTAGGAAAGTGTTGTGGTTTTCTGTGATACTGGGAACTGGGGAGCAGGAGCAGGACCACAGCTCCCTAGGGAGTCACGCCGGGTGCCCCCCTGGCATGGGGATGGGGACAGGGAGGGTCGGGTGCCTGGGGTGAGCCCCCCCTTTCCCTCGGAGCTCCTGCACCCCCGCTCACATGGTCACGTGTGGGCTGCGGAAAAAGCCGAGCTATTTTCCTTTCCTTGGCTTGTCCCTTGCAGAGGGACCCTCAGGGGCTGCTTTAGTGTTAAAACACCAGCAAAATGTTTAGTTTTCCAGGCCCGCGTTTCTTCACCATTTCCTGATATGTCGTAAGCCCTCCGCAGCGCGGGTCAGTGCCTCGCTGCCGCAGCTGGGTTGCCCCGTGGCATGCCCTGCTCGCCTCCTGTGGCCAGCGAGGTGCCTGGCGAGGTGGGCAGCAAGCAGCCCCGCTCTGCCGTTCCCGGGAGCCCCAGAAGTTTGGGGAGAGCACCCGAGCTGGGGATCATCGGCACAGGGCAGGGGTGGGACAGGTCTGGGATCGGCAGTGGGTCAGGGTGGGAGCCCTGGGGTCTGGGGCCAGCAGGGTGGCTGTGCCCTGCCTGCCGCTGCCTGCACCGCTGCCCATGCCGCACACCCATCCGGCTCGCCAGCTCCTGCAACAGGAAGCACCGTCATGCGCGCGCCCCAAAAACGCCCGTTTCTTCCTCTTTTTCTCTTCCCCTGCGGCAGGGGTGAGGCGGCGAGCGGCTCCGGGGAGCCCAGGCTGGCTCCATGTATCCCGAATCCACCACTGACTCCCCGGCGCGACTCTCGCTGCGGCAGACGGGCTCCCCAGGGATGATTTACAGGTAAGGGTGCAGGGCGGCACTGGGGGGGGGGTTCTGCGGGGCTTCAAACCCAGGGCCATGGCACCCCAAAACCGCCCCGGCATGCATCGTTCAAAAACTTTCAGGACAGCAAAACCCCACATGGCAGCAGCAGCAGTTTTGGGCGCTGGTGCCTGTTATGGGAAGAGTGGGTACTTTCGGGGAGCGTGCCGGTGCCCGCTGCATGGTGCCCCCGGGGCTGCGGCACAGATGGGCACCACCGACCTTTCCTGCGGCCGCCGGCTCTGCCACTCGGTCCCGCTCCACCTTTCTAACGGGGTTTGTGGCATCTTTCTTCTTTCTCCCCTTTGCTGTCGGAAGCGCGAGGTACGGGAGCCCCAAGCGCCAGCTCCAGTTCTACAGGTAACCCAGCCCTTCCCCTCCCCAAATTCCCCCCGGCGACTCACACGGCCAAAGCCCTGGTGGCCCTGCATGGCCAAAGGGCTACTTGGGGGGAAGCCACCGTGGGGGTGCGGGTCTCGGCTCGACTCGGGGGGAGCATCCTGCACCGATGCTGCACTGGGAAGAGCCTGCGGGCCTTTCCCAAGGGCAGCTCCAGGAACCCGGCCAGCCGCTCCGCTGCTCCTTCCATTAAGAGAAGCGTCGTTAAGTGGTACAGAAGGCAACGCTTTCTCCCCCTCTCCATCCTTTTACCGTCTGAAGTGAAGGCGGCACTTTTCCCCGCACACTGTGCCAGCAGCCGCTTCGGTGCTCCCAGGCGCTTCGAGTCTGGCCCGGCCGCGTTGGGGCGGGGGACGGCGAGTGTTCCCCAAGGGAACCGTGGCCTCTGTGCTTTGTCCCCGTGCACAGTGGGAGGAGAGGCTGGCCGGCACCGGGGTGGCTCGGCAGCACCACGAACATGCCTGTCCCGGTGATACGCCGCCACCGGCACAGCCAAGCCCAAGCCGCGGGTGGGTTTTGGCTGCCAAACCGGCGAGGCACAGCCGTGCACCTGAACCGCTGGACACATGTGGCGTGACAGGCTCCCGAGGCAGACAGGCAGGAGCCAGCTTGCCCACGGGCTGCCTGCAGGCAGCTGCCGCCGGTGTGCCACCCAGCCCCGTTTCAGGGCTCCCACCTGGATGAGTCCGTGTTTCAGTCCTGCCACAGCCCCGCTCCGACCCTGCCACTGTGGGGACCGTGGGGAGGGCTGCGTCCGCCGCAGGGGACCAGCTCTGCTCCCCGATAGCCCCCATCTGTCCCCGTCGCTCCGCACGCCGGTGGTGCGGGACCTGTCACCGCGGGGCGAGGGTGGGCTGCGGGCAGAGGCGGCGATGCCAGGTTTGATAAAGCAGCGGCGCATCCTCAGGCTTTTAGCGAAGCGGCCATGAATAATTTAGCTCCCCTTTGCAAGGAAGAAAATCCCCTAATAGGGCTAATGGAGCGCGGTGAGAAAGCTGGGCTCAGGGGGGGTCCGTCGCACCCGCCAATTGCTTTGGACGCCAAGCGCCGACACTCCCCTAATGCAAAAAACCCGTCGGCCGCGCATCTCTTATAGCTGCCCCGGGGCAGCCCGGCCGCCCAGAGCTTTGCCACTGATGCACAGCATCCCCGGTGCGCGGGTGAGTCGGGGCCGGCAGCGCGGGCGGCGAGCGGGGTCGGGCACAGCCGGCGGCGCAGACGGCTGCGGGCAGCAGGGAGGATTTGCTGTGCGGGGTGACTCGGGATTTGTTGGCTTGGGGAGGTTTTCGTTTGGCGTTTGGGGTCTTTTTGGTTTTAGGCAGGCTGTTGATTGCCAGCAAGTTCCCAGCTTGGCAAGCCGGGCTGGACAGGCGCCTTTCCGAGCAGCTACCCTGCGCACCCGACTGTCCCCCACTTGTTGTGCCCCTGACATGCGGTAACGGTCCCCTGTTTTCCCACAGAGCCTGTGTCCCGTCCCCGTTCCCACTCCTTCCCCACAAAACAGCCTCTCCCACTTGGGCACGGCACTGCTTGGGCTTCGGCAGCTCCCGCAGCCCCCACTGCTTCTCGTCCCTCCGTGTCAGGATTTCTGCTAACAAACGGCTCGTGGACGAACCCCCTGCCTCCGCGCTCTGTCTGCCACCCCATAACATTGCTCAGCCAAAAATCAAGGAGGTGTCGAAATGAAGCGGCCGGTGGACTCCCATCCTGTTCCTCAAAGCAGCCCGGACCAAAGCCCCCGGCTCCGCTTGCTGCAGCCATTTCATGGCAGCGCGGTGAAGCTGTAGAGCAGCCGGCTCGGGCTTTTCCCGGCCGCTATGGGGCAAAGGGATCCCATCGGATGTGAGGGTGTCCCGCTGGGGACACGTGGACCCCCCCCCCAGGTCTGGGTGCTGTGCCCATGCCTGGCAGGACCCACCGGCACTGCCCTAATTAAACCCACCGGCCGTGGAGAAGGGCTGGTGCCGGTGGTGCCGGCTCCGGACTCCGGCTTTGAGGCGCGGCAGGCAGAGGAGGCTGGTGGCCAGGGTTCAGTTTGGCTTTGCCACAGGAGAGGGGTCCCCTTTCACATCTCCCTGCGTTCCCAAGCCCTCGCTGTGGAGAAGGAGAAGCGCAGGAGGGTCTCCAGCAGCGCTGGGTATCGCAGGAGCTCCCCAGGGTTTCGGTCTCCCCTTGCCAGCTGCTGCTCTCTATCTTCTGGGTTTTCTTCTTTTTTCTTGAGGTGACACCTCAATGGGAAAGTGCACTTTGCTTTTGGCTCCTGCTACCGTAAATTTGAGCTTCACGGGGAAAGAAAAAACCACCGGTGGGAGCCCAGCCAGAGTCTGATGCGGGCGCAGCTCTGGCACGGTGCACTCCCAGATCCCGGCAGCCGCTTCGGCACCAGCGCCGTGGTTTTGGCCCCGGTCCCCGCTCCTTCTTTCAGACACTGAGTGTGAGGGACATTGCAGAGAGCAGCAAGGAAATCGATGCCGGTGCCACCACCGGTGAGATCCCAGCCGTAGAGGCGGCGAGCACCTCCAGGGTGCGAGGAGCCCGCTTTGCGGCAGGCTATTTTCGGCAGCCCGCACCGGCTGGGAGGTTGCTGCCGCGGCTGTGGGGAAGCTGCTGGCTGGCGGCGCGGGTTGCGGCAGCCTGCCGCAGGCACGGCAGCCATCGGTGAGCACCCGGTGCCTACGGCCCCTCTGTGGATGCCCACCCTCCCCAGGGAGCCCCACGGCACCAACTTTACCATCTGGACCTCTCCCACCCGCTGGCACGTGGTGCTGGATTCTCCCCAGCCATGCTTGTGCCACCACTCGCCCCACCCCAGCCAGCTCCCAGGGCTCACCATGTCCCTCACAGGGATGTAAACCATAGAATCACGGCATGGATTAGGTTGGGAGGGACCTTAAAGCCCCCCCAGTGCCACCCCCTGCCCCGGGCAGGGACACCTCCCCCCAGCCCAGGTTGCTCCAAGCCCCGTCCAACCTGGCCTTGAACACCTCCAGGGATGGGGCAGCCACAGCTTCTCGGGGCAACCTGCCCCAGGGGCTCACCGCCCGCACAGGCAAGAAGTTCTTCCTCATATCTCACCTCAATCTCCCCTCTTTCAGTGTAAAACCGTTCCCCCTCGTCCCATGGCTCCCCTCCCTGATGCAGAGTCCTGATGTCAGCTGCGCCACACAGCTTGGTGTCCTCGGCAGACTTGTTGAGGGTGCCCTCGATCCCACTGTCCATGTCGCCGACAAAGACATTAAACCGCACCAGTCCCAGTACTGACCCCTGAGGAAAACCACTCGGCACTGGTCTGTGGCAGCCCAGCTGGTGTGAGCTGGAACACAGCGCAGCCGGAGCACGTGCCAGGCTGCAGCAGCTCGCCGGGCTCGGGGCGGCTGTGGTGGGCCCCCACCGCAGCCTCAGCTGCCCATCGCCTCCCTTCCTTTGCTCTTTGGCTCCGCCACCAAGGCTTTGCTCCGCTGAAGTGACTGGCTTTGCCAGGGGTCCTGCTCTTCCCTCCTCATGCCACAGACGCGCCGCGAATCCTTGCAAGGGTGGGTGCTGTTGGGGCTCCGGTATCATGGCGCGGGCACGGCTCTCCCATGAGCAGCGGCAGAGCCCAGTGTGGCGGCGTGGCACTTTCCCAGCTCTCTCCGTAGCATCACTGAGCGGTCGGCAGTGGGGCCGGCCCGCAGAGCCCACACTGGGGTGGCGGGATGCTCTCCATGACGTACAGCGAGAGCCTGCGCAGCGTGGCCAGCCGGCACCCCCCGGAGTGGGGGCTGCCACCGGCCCCCCGGCCGGCGGACGGGCTGGAGCTGCGGCGGCTGCGGGACGTGCGGGCGGCGGCGCGGGCGAAGACGCTGGAGGAGTTCCTGCGGATGCACGGGCTCTCCCTGGCCGACAGCACCGCCCGCACCACCGGCATGAAGTACAGGTAAGGCAGCGCCGGTGCCTGCCAGGGCAGCGAACGCGGCGAGGGCCAAGCGCACCTGGCCTGACACGCGGGGATGGAGCAGGGGATGCTGCTTCGTGCTGGTTTTACACCTGGCTTGCAGGATTTCACGGGTTTCCCTGTGCTGCGCCGAGGTCGGGAGGAGCCGGCGCCGTTGGCACAAAAGGTGATCATGTGGCGTGTGTGGCAGCAGAGCAGGAGCAGCACCATTGCCTCGTGCTTGCTCAGTGGTCTTTGAGCTTCTCACTTGGTTTTCCTTTTTGCTGTTGGGAAGTTGCAAGTGCAAGCACGCTCCGTGCTTTTAAAGATGAGGCGGTTGGAGCGAACAGCTGCAGAGGTGCTGTATCTGTCTGACGAGCATTCACGGCAGACCTGGCGCTCCATTAATTTTGCATGCAGGGCGCGGGCGCAGCGTGAGGTGTATCAGGATTTCAGATGACTTTTGTCCTCCTTGTTGCCCGCCCGTGCCAGGGAGGCTGTGCCGAGCAGCCGGCGAGTCGGCCACGGCTCCTCTGAGGGCATGAGGCTTTTTGCCCAGCATGTCCCTTCCCGCTCTCCCCCAGCAGCTCAAAGCCCTGTCCAACCCTGAGGACAGATTGGACCACAGAGCGGTCTAGCGACGAAGCTCTGCCTCCAAAGACCAAGGGTGTATGTTCACATCTTCTCACAAAAAGAGAAGTGTCTCAAAGGCCACTAGTGGTCACGTTTGTCTCATGATCTCAAATATCTAGAGTCAAGTGGCTTCACAAGCTGATAGAAAAGCTTTCCCTCCTACAGCCGGCGGAGCAGGTTGCCCCGCAAGAGGCTGTGAGGTCTCCATCCTCTGAGGTTTCTGAGGTTTCCGAGGCTGCAGAAAGCCCTGCACGACCTGGTGTGATCCCAGAGCTGACCCTGCTCAGAGCAGGAGGTTGGCCCAGAGCTCTCCCGAGGTCCCTTCCACCCTTAGCACCCTGGGTGCTAAGAATTCATCCTCCCTCCCTCCCTCGTCCTCCCTGGACCCCCAAAATGAAGCTTTCTCTAGGAATATTTACACTTGTGCCTTAACATTTTCTTCCAAAGGCCTGGTGACACCAAATGCAGGGGTGCCCCTTGCCCCCCGCTGCAGCAAACCCCCCGGGGCCGGCGGCTCTGCCGGCTCCTGCCGTGCCGTGCCGTGGGTCAGGTTCCCCTCCGCTCACAATAACAGAGGTAACATTTACACAGTGGCAAGAGCCCATCTAATATTCATGGGCCGGTTATTTATTGATGGGGAGAGGCTGGCACAGGGACCCCCAGCGGTGCTCCTTCGGGAACATGCCTGCTGCGGGATGGGGGGCCATGGGGATGCACCCCCAAAATCCCCAGGGTTTCTTGACCTCCGGGGAGCTGCCAATCGCTGCCGCGTCCCCCCTGGGGCCGGAGCTGGCGGGATTACCCGGCTAAGGAGCTTTGCGGCCGAGGGAAGCGGAGGAGATTACAAGATTTCTCATCAGGTCGGGGCCGAACGTGCGTGATTTGCCCTGCAAGCCGAGCCCCAGCCCCGCTCCCTGCTGCTTACCGGGGGATCACGGCTGCTGCGGTCCCACAGCCGGCTCGCCTCTCTCCTCTGGTGGGAGATGCCGATGGGCTTCACCTCAATCCACTTGGCTTGTGCTGGGCGAAATCTGGGGGACGCACCACTGGGGTTGTGGCCCCGAGGGGGGCAACCGGTCCCTCTACGGCAACCCCTCACTTGCCCTCCCTCAGTTTTAAAGGTTAAATGGGAGACAGAGCTGGTGAAGGATCAGTGTCATTAAGGATCCGTCTCTCCCCAAAAGCAAGATCATCTCTATTTCTAACTACTGGTTAAACACTTAATTGTATTTAACACAATAATTACAGTAAGAGTGAGCGTGTATTTGATTGACCTCAGATTTTCCCAAGAACAGTTCTATTAACTTGTTGTGAACTTGAGCTCAGAATGAAAGGATTGCTCTTTCAGTTTTTTGCCATGACAGACAATAAACCCATGCTGATAGCATGGGGGTCAAATATCCCATTCCTTCTAGCTCCTTCCCCCCAAAACCCCTTGAAAGCGGTGTGGGGCTTTTTCATATTATTGGGGTTGGAAGAGGTTGGGAAGTATTCAACTCCTCCCACAAGCTGTTATTTTCTGAGTATCAGGTGTTTCGTCTTTAACAATTTATGTTATTGCATTATACGTGATAGTGAAAGCAGACTTGAGGAGGGAATAGCAAATATTTTATGTATTTTTGGTTTCTGTTCTTCCCATTCTCTCCTGCCGGGGGATTTTTGTTTCGGACTTGCATCCACCGGAACAGAGGGATGCTGTGGGGAGGAGGGATGCTGTGGGGAGGAGGGATGCTGTG